>JAJHUR010085722.1:0-45273 GCA_027495735.1 Lutjanus campechanus | reverse complement strand
CAGAATGAATGTTAAGAGAACCCTCCTAAAACATTTCTTTTATGTTTTATTCTATTTATGTTTTTACTTTTATAAGGAGATGGTGTAAAGTTTTGCAGTCAGTTGTGGTCTGCTCAAAATAAATGAAAAAAGATAGTCTTGTACATGTGTGAGCTTTTGTTACTTTTTCCCCACTGTACCGAAAACGTACCGAACCGTGACCCCCACACCGAGGTATATGTACCGAACCGTGACTTTTGTGTACCGTTACACCCCTAGTGTGCATGTGTTGATATAGTATTAGTAATAGTCATTTTAAATTGTTATAAATGATGTGACCACAAAATGATCGAAATATACAGAAGGGTGAATAATTCGGCCTTAATAAGAAGAATGTATATATAATGATAAAAAAATCTTTTTCTAGGCATATGCAAACAGGCGAAAGAAAATAAAGAAGGGAAAAACAAAAAGTGAAGCCAGTTTAAATGGTTTGAAATGATAAACTAAAGGCCAATAAAAGGCAGCACACCACCCAGCATAACAATTAAGACAATGAAGAACGTAAAGCTGGGAAAATAAATCAGGCTTTTAAAAGCAAAAATCAGCTAGGAGAGCCTCTACTTTTATACATGTTCTTATTTGCTCAAAAATATATGTGACAATTACCCGGTGATGGGGCAACTTGTCACAAATGCGCGTCTTGCCCCAGCTGAGCCCCCAGTTTGTCGTGGCCCAGCTCTGAAGTCATGACAAAAACAAGGGAGACGCAGGCAAAAATAATTATACATTTATTTAAGCAAAGAAACTAATAAACACAAAATAAACTGAGAAAATGACGGCGTGTGAGTATCAGTAGAGCCATTAAAAAAAGAACCATGCATGAGAGAGAAGGAAAGAAAAGAGCTCTCTCAGCCAAAAGGAGTGTTTTTCATAGTGGGAGCGCACCGGGCCCAGGAGTCCTCTAACTAACTCTGTATTACAGTGAGAAGCAAAAATCTAAAGATAATATATTTGTGCACAAGAATTTATTAGTTAGTATAATGTGGAAAATGAGTGACTGTGATGTACTGACACTAAGAATTGGAAGTGAAAGTAAAAAGTGTGACAAGATGCCCCGGTCTCCCCGAGCCTATCGGCACAGTATCAAATTTTCTGTAGCATATAGAATATGTCAAGCTGTCTCTCTGTAGAAGTGTCTCGTTTTTTGTTTTATAAAAACTCATTTCTGTGTCTGCTCCCCAGTCACAGATGAGAAATGGCTTCAGTCTGTGTTTCGAAGCTAAAACAAACCCAAAGCAGCAGCAGGAACATGAACTTCTCTGAGTAACGTGGCAGGTGATCTAACGGCGCACCGCTTAATCAACACGCTGACAAACCACTAGTGGAAGAGCGCAGCACTTTGAGGGGATATCACCGCTCTCTGTGCTTTCTGTTATCCACTGAGCTGACATTGTGTTTCTGTTCTTCTCTAGTGATCTTCTCCTCTACTCAGATTTCATTTCCATCTTTTGTTCTTAATTAAGTAGCAAAAGCTGTTTTGATAATCACAAAGCGCTATTGTTCCCATACCATCCCTTTGTCATTGTTTAGCTCGGGCTTTTCTTTCCTGTCTCCTCTTTTTCTCGCCTCCATGTTTTACTTCTTCCATTATCGTGTTGTCTTATCCTCCCCCCTCCCTCTCCTTCATTTTCATGCTCTCTCCATCTTTGTCATTTTACCCAGTCTCCCCAGTTTTATCTTTCTCTGTCTCTCTGCCTTTTGAAGACCGGTTAGCTGACAGATGTGTGTAGAGAATAGCTTCTGACAACTTGGGCATTCCTCTCATCTGTCATCCTGACCGCCTGAGTATCTGTGCTTGAGAGAGGGAGAGAGAGACACAGAGAGGGAAGTCACAGGAGAACCAAAGAATGAGAGTACCAGGGGAAACAATTACTTTGAAGGAATGGCTTTTGCATTTTTGTGGTTAACTGCTTCTCTTGTCATTAGGAATTATCCATTTATTTAGCCAGTCTTTGTTTATTCGCTTTCTTAGTCAACAGGTGGTGAAAAGTGATTGGCTCCAGAAGGCATACAAGCTTGTTTCTTCTATTACTTCTAGTGTTTAACAAAGGTGGACCCCTAAAGAATTCATTTACTTTATGTTTAGCTTCTGTAATCGTTATTGTCACATAAGCATTGGATGAAATGACTTTAAGAGGAGTCATTGTTACATGTAGAAACCCACACCTGACTCAGCAGTTCCCCTCAGCTCTGGTGTTTTGGTGTCTTTCAGCTCACTGTTCTGGCTTCATTGCTTGCGTTTGTACTGTTTTGATTCAGTCTCACTGCTCGGCACTACTTGTCCAGCACCGAACAGCAGGCTGTTAAGTTAGTGATTATGGTGAACATGCTGCTAAAGAGCCAGATATTTCTAATAAAAGAGCTAAAAGCAGACTGAATATTGGGCTTGTTTTTGTCTAGTGGCCAGAAATACGACTCTAAATGAATGCTAATTTTGGCTGTGTGTGGCAGATGAATAAAGTAAGTAGTAAGTAAATAAAGGCGACTGAACTAATTAAGCTGAAAACATGGCAGTGTTGTATTTACAACCTATTGTGCTGCTCTCAAGTGGGCAAGAAATAAATTAAAACAGGCTTGAAGGACATAGAGAAAGGTGAAATTAGGTGAAATTTATGATAGATGAGGTAAATAGTGCAGCACATGGCACAGTGGTTAGCACTGTTGCTTCACAGCAAGGAGATCCTGGGCAAGTATCCAGAATCAACCAGCAGCCACCTTTCTGTTTGGATTTAGCATTTTTTCCATGTGGGTTGCTTAGGTCTGAGGACATGCAAGTTAGGCCAATCAGTGACGCCAAATTGCTGTAGGTATGGATAATGGACTGAGTCCAGGGTGTATTCCAATTTTTGCTCAATGTGAGCTCAGAGAGACTGGGGTTATAGTAAGTGGAAGTACAGATAAAAGTAAAGGTAAAATACTACACAAAATTGTAAAATGAAGTTATGCATCTGTAAAGTATAGTTCAAAGGTATGTTTATTGTGTTACAAGTGCACATTATGGAAACCATGGATGGATTACTGAACAGACAGACACAGGCCCATTGGTTTGGATCGAATCGAATTTCTTTGTGAAAGTCAATCATGCAGCTACAAAGAGACAAAAATACCACGAGACAAAAAAAAAAAACACCCGCAAGAAGACACACAACTACCATAAGGGGACAAAAAAAGCTACCACAGAGAGACAAAAAAGCTACTATAAGGAGTTAAAAAACTAAGACCAATCACAAAGAGAGACAAAACAAATATAAAGAGACGCTGCATCTCTTTCATTCTGGAAAAGCTCATATATAAAAGTTGTGGGAGCCTTTTGCACATCTGTGCAATATCTTCTTCTTCCCCACCTTTGGATGGTGCATGTTTCTTAGTGGACTGATTAGTGGAATGGCATTTCACCGTTTGCAGCGATGTGTGTTGTATCAGCTGTGTGCATGAGCACTTGATAGTACTGTTAAAGAGGAAACATGCTCAACGAAACATTGCTCTATTGTACTACAGGTGCTGAAAATCTCCACGAGGCAGCTTTATGTTAATCCATAATAGGAGCACACATGTAATATCAATAATTAGACTTAAAAAATGGCCACTTTCATTTGTGCCTAGTATAATACCTGGTGTGATTTAAAGGATAATTGCATCGCTGCCTGTTCTGCATACAGTGGTGTGGCCTATGTCCATAATAATCATTCTTCTCTCAGTTGCAATGAGCACAATGATAGTCAAGTGTTAAGTGCTCCTCTGACGGTTGGCAGGATCCTGGAATGACTTACAGGGCCTCTGGGACTTCCAGAGCTCATTTTGAAACCTTTGTGCCAGCCGCGCTTCATGTTGTGAGAAGGTAACAGTGCAGGGAGTGAAGGTCCGCTGGTTCAGTGAGGCTCTCATTACTCTGTAAAGGGCCAGAGGAACTGAGTGGATGAAGCGCGTCTTCTCTGTGCTGGATAAGAGGGTCAACTATTCTTCCACAGGCCTGTAATCAAAACCCATTTTGCACTCCCACTAAATTACACCGAGTTTCTCTGCCAGCGTTTGCAGCTCTTTTGTATGCAAGGAGGACAATCTGTGTGTTTGTGTGATCAAGCATACATGCTTTTCTGTAAGAACACATGAGGGCTTGTGCTCACTCATTCAGCACGCATGTAGATTTGTTTGTTTCCTTGATTTCCAGAATCCAATCTTCAAGGCTCGGCTCTCACCCTGCTCTCATCAGCCCCGAGTCCTGACATGAATATAAATGCTGCTTCACTTCGCCACAGCCATGTTCACATCACCAAAGGATGTCAGCCACCGTCTTCTAGATCTAAAATTGAAATTTCAATTGTTTTCAAATGTGCTCCCTTGCTAGTTTAATCACAGGGTGCACAAATCAAAATTTAAATGGATTAAAATTGCCTCTTCTGTTCGCATCAGCGTCTTCACACATACATGAAGACCTTCCCAATTCATCACAAAGAATTGCTTCAAAGTTTCTACCATTCCAACATAAACCAACACACACACACACACATTTTAGTCATAACATTTTCAAAATTAAAGTGACCAACAGAGCACCGCATCACAGCAAATGTTGACTACGAAATGATTTGCTTAAGAAGCCGCTTTTAATTAAAAACAGGTCAAATGACCAGGCAAAGATTAGGTCCTTTCAGGAGTGAGTTAACATTGATTGCTCCAGGTTTTCGCTGAAGAAATGGGTTAGTCAAGGTGGCAGCTTCATTTGGTAAAAGGTGCAGCTGGTGATTATCAAACTAACTTCAATCTAGCGTTTGAATTTCTCCGCTTGTTCAGTGACCTTTTCCAAACACATCTCCACCCGATTGCGACTAATTTGGCCATTTGTCTCCACTTGCACCAACCTGTTTACTTCTCGGGCATTGTGATATGTTGCTTTGATTAGCTAAATACCAGAGCAAATGTATAATCTGATTGATCAAGCACTACCTGTTGAGTGATTTAGAGAGATGCTGATACATCTCGTCTTGTGATTATATGTGAATAAAGAGGTTTTCTAGTGACTTGGATTGCACTCCCTTCAAGTAGTGTTGTAGTATTCAAGACCAATACCAGTCTCAAGAGCACTTTTTGAAGGTTTCAGTCTTGTCTTGGAATCGACTTCATTGTTACTCAGCCATGTCTCTGTCTCAGACAACACGGACTCACTGAGAGGACTCATTGTGACTCATTGTTATCGGATATAAAACTTCCTGTTTCAAATACAGCCAATAACTTGACTCATTTTTAATTTGCCATTTTTGTTACTGTCAACAGCTGTCACCCCTTCCTGCTCCCTTCAAACGCAATTCAAGAAAGTGTCAACCTCTCAAAGTCTCTGTCTTGTCTCAGTCTCAGTACACGCTGGTCTTGGTCATGACTTGGTCCCAGTTTAGGTGGTCTTGAGCCCACAGTGCAGAGATCCTACATTTCCCATATTGCAACTCCTTCGATTCCTTCATTCGACCATCCTACCAACTAAGTGCTCAGTTCTTTCATGCCCCACATCTTTTTAAAGATGTTCCTCAGGCTTTCTGTTAAAAAAAATAAATTTTAGATGCAATATGTGAGTTCCGCTGCTAAGGGTCTCTCAAATCAAAGCAATAACAAAAGACATAGTCTGGTGACATCATGAAGTAGCGTGGGATCATGGGAGTTGTGGAGTTGTTTTCTTCACTTTTAAACAACCACTACTGCTAATAAAAAAAAACTGACACGACTCAGGCAGAAATCATGTTCCTGGACGAGGTAATATTTTTATTCATGTTATGCTTAGTCACGTTCACTGACTTCTTCCCTCACTCTCTGATGTAGCCAACGTATCCTGTGTTTTCAAGAAAGTTAGTTTCTCTGTGCTAAATATTGTTGGAAACATTTTGGATATTGTAAGTACACAAGTCAACAAAATATATAACATATGTTTAACATATGTCTAGCATTTTAGACATTTTAATGCTAAAATGTAATGTATTATAGTTGTGTCTCTAACGTCTGACAACATTATTAGTTGTTTTTTTTTCTGAAATCATCATCCGAAATCAAGTTACCACCACAGCCTCAGAAAACGTATAAAAAAATTTCACAGGCTGAGGATTACATCTCGTGACATTCTTCATGTGTAAATTGGCCAAGCGGCCCTTTAAATGACAACCTGACCAATAGCCTCACTCATTAAGCGTCTCATTAAATGGTGGTTTTCCTCTGAGGGGCTGTTATTTATTTAAGTGTAATAATTTATTCTGATGTTATAGCAGGCCCTCTATACAGCAGGGGTGCTGTGAATGATTATTGTATGAGGAGGTTCAATTTCAATTCAGATTTTAAATGTGATTTTAAATTTTAAGGGACATAAACCTTAGAGCTTTGAAGGACTTCTTTTTTTTTTTTTTTTTATATCTTTCAACAATGCATGTTTTAAAGAGCTTGATTCAATGTTTGCTCTCTCTGTTCAGGCTGTGCCTCTATCATAGCAGGCTTTAACTGTTGGTTATTTGTCCTTAATAACTGTATTATGTTGTTATTTTTAATTAAAGTCCAAAAAAATCAAAGTCCCTCACTGGGAGAGACTGAAGCCTGATTACTTTATTTAGTCTGTTTATTCATTAATAGGCAATATTGAATTTACGTTCATTAGCGTAGGCTAATGAGAACGCCCTGCTGTGTGTGTGTGTGTGTGTGCGCCTCTGTTTATACAGTATGTGTGTGGGTGCAAGCAGGTGTGTGTGTGCCCAATATATGTGTATGTGATCAGTTATCTAAATCTACATGTGTGTTCATGTGCACAAGCGTTTGTAGGAGTCTGGAGTTGTTTGTGTGTGTTACCAAACACATACAGTTTATTCTCATGGGTTTACATACATGTACATATGCTTTTATGTTCATGTGTGTTTCTGCCCCATCTTACAACTTGCAGTAGTAAACAGTGTCCTTGGAGATACTGAGCAAATCTTGAATACATTATTCATTCCAATCATCATTAAAGTCTCGCTGATGGTGAACAATGGGATCCACACAGGAGTGTAATATATCAGTGTGATGGTGCTCTCAGGTCCTGTAAATGTAAATGAATAAAAAAAAAAAAAGTACCGAACTGAATGTGTGCAGTAATTTTCCTGCCAAAACAGTTACATCAAACAGTAATTAGTCCAAACAGCTGTGAACAGACAAATTGAAGCCTCATTACTGGTTAGTCATTACTTATTAATAATGGCATTTCTGACAAGTGAAGTGACATGCAGATAAATAAAGCTGGCCCGTGTGATTGTGGGGTGAATTGTGAACTTTTTCATCATGAGAATCACAGTGTTGTCAGCTTTTTACTACTTCACAACAACGAGCACAGCACATTTGAATTGACAGGTCCTTGCTAGGCTGAATGACATTGACTCTGACAGGAGGGTGTATTTCTGCTTTGAAATATGAGTCAGTTGTGTAACTTATGAGAGATGCAAAGAATTGCCTTAAGTTCACCTTGTCTTATCTTACCTCACTTTAAATTACTTTCTGAGAAATGGTCAGCAAAGTAAACTTTTATCTACGTGCTCGCAGTGGAAGATCACTGTCTAATTTTTTTTTCAAAGGTTCTCTTTGAAATTTTACCTTTTATCCCCACCAGGCGTAAGCTGGGAGGGGATCATGTAATCATTTGTGTGTGTGTGTGTGTGTGTGTGTGTGTGTGTGTGTGTGTGCGTTACATTCATGAATATGGGCTGACGGAACTCTGTTTCAGAATTGTTGAAAAAAAAGGCTTTAAAATGGACTTTTATACCTTTATGTTTTTATGTTTTCATGTCATCCCATTCTTGTGAATGCGATATCTCAAGAACGCCTTGAGGGAATTTCTTTAAACTTTGCACAAATGTCCATTTTGCCTCAAAGATGAACTGATTAGATTTTGGTACTTCACAGTGACGTCACAGTGACTTCAATAAATACTTTTTTTTGGCCATAACTCAGGATTTCCAATGCTAATTAAGACAAAATTGCACACAAATATGTAATGGAATAAAATGATGAGGTTATTATGTGACCATTGACAGCTGACATCTCGCTCCTCTAAACTGGCCACCAGGGGCCACAAGTGATCAACAACTGCTTCAGTTTGAAATCTTGTTTCAGCTTGGGACAACATATGTGGGATTTTGTTAATGTTGGCGGAACTTTGCAAATATCAGCTAGTTGAATCTTGCAGTTGTGGTGGCACTGCAGTAGGTGCTTCACCAATCTGTTCCCTGGTGGGGTTCTGCACTCTAATGAGTGCACTGTTTATTCACCAAAACAGCTGTGGTACTAGTAACTTTCTGTTTTTGCCACCTGTTTTTGCTGCTTCACCTCATCTCCCCTTTTCTCCCTGACTCAGGAGTTCTAGTAGTGGGACCCATACGGAGTTACTAATAGCAGCAGACTATATTTTTTTTAGAATGGGCTCCAGTCGACCACTTTATGGGGCTGAGTGGTCCGGGAGGTATAGCTCACAAATTAGCCCATCGTCCCCCTGCCATTTGTTACCACTGACAGAGCCCTATGTCAGTGAATTACAGCTAATACACCTGAGCTGTGCTCATTTCAATAGCAGCTGCTAAAGAGGTTTTCAGCCTATTAAGCTCATTCAGGATTAAAGTGTCTCAGCTCGAATGGTACTGAACACCTGTGGCTGCAGTTTGTGTACCCAGCAATCACTTCAATTACCAAACAGAACTAGAATTTGTTAAAAAAGATTAAGTAACAACAAAATAGACTATTGGATTAAAGGTTGCTTCCTATTCTATATAAAGATGTTGTTCCTTTGGTCAGGACTAAAGAAAAACACGGCATTGTTGCCTTTTAGTTCTAGGAATTCTTCTGACTGATTAAACCTTCTGGGTACAAAAAAAATGAGATGATATGGAGTCATATTTACGTGGTGGCCATTTTCCTCTGATGTTACACTCAGGGTAAAACATAGATATAAGGTGTAAACCAAAAGAGTTTTCTAGCTTCTGGTTTTACTTCCTGGTTATACGGCCCACTGAATATGTGCAGCAGTGTTTCCGCTCTTGTCCCCACCCATGAGCTCCTGCTTTACCCGTAGACTTTACAGTGTGATGATGTCACAGATTTTTAAATGGCTTTTCTTCAGCTCCAGTTAAGTTTTACAAATGTTGAATCAAAAATTCAACATAGAAAGTGTCATAACTGACCTTGTTTTCAGTCTGAGGTGTCCTGTCAACAGTCTAACAGACATCTCTTTTAATATTTGTGGTCTATAGGGGAAAATACTTTTTGGGGCGATGGGGAATTTTCACTGCAATACCACGAGTGGCCACTGGAAAAAAAATTGGCAGCAATGTATACGTATATGGGTGGGAGGCTCAAATGCAGTACTGCTGTGTTCCAGGTTGCAAGTTGTATAAATGTAGGAAATCTGGAAAAAAAAAAAAGTTATTTCCCTGCTTTCTGATTGATTCACAACAGAAAAGACAATGGACAGTATTTGATAACCCGTTGTGACTACCCACAGTAGCACAGTTGGCTTGTAATACACTTTTGTGTTGGGTGAAATCTGTATGAACATTAAACAGAACTATGTGTTCTAGTGAGCAAAATGTCACGTTACTGACTCAACCAGAATATTTCTAAGGTCAGGTGAAGAGACAGCAACATATATTTCAAGCTTGATTGCATCCAGTGTGTTTTACTTCCAGGCTTAAAGAAATGTGTCCAAGATGTGTGCTGATATTTCAGATTTAATTTATGCCTTATCTATTGTATCATGTAACACTGTCAAACGGTAATGTTAGCTAGGCAATGGCTGAATGCTCACGTCAGCTACAACAGCTGATGGGTTATCAAATATGTTGTTTGAGCTTGAATCATACCCCGATGTCCCTCCAGATTTTCACTATCCTTGTTAGAGAGGTTGTTCTGATCCTTCTACCAAAAGTAGGTCTTCCATATCTTAATCTTTTTAAGTTTAAAGTTACTTTGGTAACTAATAGCAAATATTGTCTTTACATATACACTGGTACACTGTGAATTATAAACCAGCTAAAGCACTGGCTACATTTTGACATTTTATTCACGCTAGCAGCACAGCTTAAGGGATGGTCTGCCAAATGCATCATCTGTTTGATGAATTGCCATGGAATTTTGTACAAACATTTCTGGTCCCCAAAAAATATAATCTGGACTACTGACTTTGTTGATCCCCTGACTTTGATCCCTTAACTTTTCATCCAAGGCCATCATCAATGCAAAATTTAAATTTGACAAATACTTTTTTGTTCATGACCAAATTTCTGTAAGCTAATGACATTCTCATCAGCCTCAGCTACAGTTTGTGTTTAGTGTTAATCAGCAAATGTTAGCATGTTTACACGCTATACTAAGATTGTGAAAATTATAAACCAAGCACCTGCTAAACATCAGTTTGTAAGCATCACATTAGCATTGTCACATTAGCATTTTCACTGTGCACATTTAACACGCCTTAGCACTTTGCTCAAAGCACTGATATGCCTATAAAGACTCAAAAAGCATCAAACATCTAAAGTTAAATTCAAAAGTAGGACCTATTTGGGATCAATATATAACTGGTAAGCCACACTTCGCAGAAGTAAAATAGTCTAGTATACTGCGTTTTGCTTGATTCCAAAATGTTTTAGAAATGAAACTGGGAGACATTGACATTGTATTTCTCTGATTATTGTATTCCAAGAGGACATGTATCTGTCCCTAAAATAATGTTCTCTTCCGACAGCAAACTAAATTGCAAAATACCACTGATTACACTAGTGAATACAGCACAGCATGAATTACTCTAGCAGAGCTGCTAAATCTCTTGTAAAATCTACAGTGAGCATGATGTGTGACCGGTCAGTTTGTTTGTGTGCCCGAAGGGACGCGAATTGCCAGTGTGTTTATCCCCAAGGGAGGCAATGCAATGATTCCCAAGAGAGGGAGAGAGAAGGAGAAGCCGACAGTGAAAATCTGTCAGAGATGGTGGGTGGAAGAGAGATAGTGGAAGTCAATAGTGAAAAGGAGGACAGGAGACTTGGTTGGAAAAACCATAGCAGTAAAGAAAAAAACAACAATAAATAGAAAAGAAAAGAAAGAACAACATAAAACACATTCACACTGAATGAACAATCATCCCATGATCTGCCTTTTCTTACCTACAACGTCTCCTTTGTAACTAATATAGATTAAATACATCAATAAGAGATAATAACTTTCACACACTTTTCACCACTTAAGTGTTGGATGTCCCTGCAGAGAAAAGAGAATCACTGAGTGAAGTGGAGCACAAGTGGATGTGTGACAGGTAGAGTTACACGACTGTACAGGAGCCGTTCCCAGAGGAAATTCCGAGCTCTATTTCACTGCTGCCTTGTCACTTCAAACTCACCATCTGCTACCTGCTAACCACTGAACTCCTAAATACTACTCTAGAAATGGCACGATTTTGTAGAATTTCAATATGATATTGTAATAGCCAGTTGCACACACTTTAGTAATGCTGTACTGTAGGTACATGTCCTTTAGTTCTCAGTATCAGGTTAGAATTGTTGTCCCAGCAAAATAAAAGTTTGTTGTAAATTCTGCAGTAATTTTGCAGCTTACTTGAAGCTGTACTGCAGACAGGACAAGATAAACTTGGGAAATTTGGCTTGAGCAGTAGTGCTACACAAAACGGCAGTCAATTAACGATATGTAGACCGATAAGTTTAGCTTAATTTGCTTTAAATACAGTGCATAGGCTAACTGTAATCACATTTTAGAATTTGTTGGCAATATGTTCCTGAAAAAAAAGTGGCATCTTTTTTTTTTTTTTTTAACAAATCACACCTATTGCTTTTTAATTATTGAACATTCACATATTCACTTACACTCATTTGAACTTAAACATACTGAAAACAGGCATTTATGATTTACTCAAAAAAAAAAGTTTGTGCTGTTGTTATTGTTGTGTTGCCCTGCAGCAGGCCTAATGAGAGATGCCATTAGGGGACTCAGGCTGTTGTTTTTCTTTGGAACCTCTTGCCAGATTCCCTGCTGACCTGTCACTTTGGTTGATATTTGGAGCCGAATGCCAATCACTGAACACATTAGGGTTGTTTCACAAAATGAACCTAGAAGCACACGGAAAAATGGGTTATTTTTAAACTACCCTGTCCACAGTTGTCAGTTACAGGTTGTCTTCACTTGGTGTTGGATGTGCTGTAATGTTCAGCACAGAAATTGCCACTAAAAGCATCATGTATAATACACCTGAATGCACCTTCAGGGCAGGTATATTACTGGTTGATAATCTGTGACATTCTAATCACTGAAGCATCCATTACAACGACATTTATTTTGGGTCATCCAGTGCTGCTTAAATCAGTTGCTGCTTTCGACTACAAAGACAGTTCTTTAAAGGAGTAGCTTAAAATGATTTCTGCAGTCCAAACAGCGAGTTGGAGCCCAAGATGGTATATTAAATAGGTTGAATCCCTATTTAATGTATATTCTATGGTTGAAGTGAGTTGTGTCCCCCCCCCAACCCCCTGGAGACTTGAAGCTCAGGCAGGCTGCAGGGACACCGAACCTATACGAGTGCAAGACAAGCGCAACATTATATTTTGACACTAACAAGCAGTGAGGAGTCCGACACTGTAAGTTGATCAGCTATTTATAACTCTGCCAGCTGTCAAAGCTACGTCCGTTATCCTGAAAACAAAAGCCCACTGCTCTGAAAATACACTGGAGCTGCAGTTCAGTGCCTGACTTACTACCTGCCAGACTCCATTAACATATTGCTCAATTTAAACATGAAAAAAAATCTCCTCCTTCTAAAAAGATTATTAATGATTTCTTACTACTAATAAACAGACACTAACTCATTTTGCAAACATGTGGCATTAATTTTAACTCTAAATAAGTGATAAATGTGAATAGGGACAAGCAGAAATAGTCTTTCTGGAATGGAAATGTCAAAGGAGGACATCCTGGCTGTAGCGTTTTTGTCGCAGAAGTCAGTATTTCAACTTGGAATGCCTCTTCAATCTTGGGTGACATCTCACGGTCATTTTATTATTTAGTACAGCAAAAATATTACATATTTCTCCTTTAAACTCCAATGATAACAAATAATGTCACTGTGAAAAATTATATGGGCAATTAAACACTCACTAATGAATATCTTGTCTAATAAGTTTCAAAGTCTCCGTGGATTCATTCTCAGCGGATACCGAAACAAACTAAAACTAATGGCTTCCTGGAAAGACGTCAATCCAAAAATGTCAAAAATATAACACAGGATTATAAATTATGAACAATTTGTAGTTATGGACTCCCATATCATCATTTAATAATTATTTTGACAAGAGACAAGTCACACTGTTATGTGATACTTGGAGTTGCCCTGCTTTAGAATTAATTTATGATGTACAAACCTCTGAATGGACTCAAGCTGCCTCTTCCTGGTACTGCACACTGAGCACATAACAGCCAAACAGAGAAAAAATGATGATAACTCTGCCCTCCATAGTCAGTATCCGTGTTTTCGCCTTAAGAACAGACACAACATCAACCGGCGCAACAGCTTCTAGTGCTACTGTAGCCTGTAGTCAGCCTATGGGTGAAAACTACCACACAGTAAGTGAAAATGCTGTTCGCCTGTCTGAGATATAATATGTGGTTCATTTGCAGCTGCTGGATAAGAGCTGAGACCTCTGCTGTGGCCTCCAAAATCTGCTGTCAGTAAACACCCTGCCCTCAGCAGTACCACGCTGATGTAGATAGGCCCAGTCAGATGGGCGTGTGAGCCTGTAAACTCGCTTTAAGGTAGTTTTCATTGACAAGGTCTCCACCGTTCAGGGATAAATTGGACGGTAAACCCATCTGAACTCAATTTACTCGTCTTTGAAGCTGTCATATAAATCTCTGTGACATATATTCATGATGCGCTATATGGTTATGGGGGTTTAGCTGATATCTCGACTTGGCCAGGAACAAAAGAATTCAGTATTTCCCCACAAATCCACCGTTTTATTCCTGGAAAGAGGTTATGGAACAGTGATTAGACCATCACGGAAGAACACCCCCAGATGAATAAAATCTGGAACATATGCTCACACTTTATTTTACAGTACACTTATAAGACATAACAAGCCATATTTGGCATCAAATCAGACGAAAACTAGAAGTAATATGTTCTTTATTAGACATAGAAGGTAATTAGGGACACATCTCAACAGAATAGTACTGTTACCTAAAGTGAACCATTATTAGACTTTCTTAAAGGTAATTTAGGACACATTTCAACAGAACTGTTACAATAATAAACCCCATTAAGGGTCTAAGAAAGGGTCTAATACTGTCTAATAAAGACCATGTTTCTAGTTTTTGACTAATTTGATATAAAGTAAACATTTGTTAAGTCTTGTTAGTGTACTGCGAAATAAAGTGGAAACTTAAAAATGAATCACATGAAAAAATACTACACAACACACTGTTGTTGGTATCTTTTTAAATCAAAGTTGAACTGGCATCCTGATTCCTGAGATATATTATCTGTGAATATATTAGTTTACTCTGAAAATAAAAGCCTTTGTCAGATCCTGTGGTGTAAAAGACCTTGTAAGGATGTGTGGTTTTTTTCTCTGGTTGAAAGAAAAATGTTGAAAGAGTACTTCATTTGAATTTTGTGTGTGTGTGTGTCTGAAAGTGGTCACCTAGTATAAAGCATTCATACGCCCCCTAGTTGGTAATTTGCCTACTGAGACCAGAGAGAGCCCTTTCTCATAAAAGCTACAATTGCATGGTGTACAGGCTGCTGTAGAGCGCTGGCACCTTTTTGTCACAATTCAAGTACTGGTTATTGCAAATGGAACCGTGGTATTCTGGGTGCAAGTGAGTGAATGAGATTAATTTAACAAGTCAATTGTCAAATGAAATTCTATCACTTGGTCCCAGTCAGCACCCAGGGCCTCCAGTGAATCTTTCCTTTCTCTTTTTCTTCTTGTTTCTCTTTTCTATAACAGTTGCACAGCGTGACTGGGAGAATGAACAACTGGCAGGGAACTAAAACTCCCCGAGGACCTGAGATGTCAGCCAGATAGAACCAAGATGGAGTAAGCCATTGTTCTTCACAACAGGCTCCACTTCATCAAGTCCTGAAGCTCTGATTGCCCTCTGGACCATTAGGTGGTTGAAAACAGGGTCAGGTAGGACAAAGAGGAAGCCCTCACCTTGAATTAATTCACCCTACACACTGAGTTGACAAGGATTTTATCCAGCACGGTGCTTTTCCATGGATAGCCCTGCAAGGTCAGTACATTTTAGATTAGCAGGGCCGATCAACTGACATCTCTTAGTTCCAAAATGTTTTGTGTGTAGGTAAACATATACTCAGATTCAGTGATGGGAGAAAAGGCTGGAAGTTTATGGTTTATTAATATCTTTCTGTAGCAATATAATGTTATCCTTGTTGTAGGGCAAATTAAATGTCTTCATGGTACAAGAGGCACAATATATCTTGTAAATTATATATTACCACCTTGCCCCAGACTCACAAGTCAGTCTCTCAATGCTTTAATCAAAAGGGACAGAGGACAGCCTCCTGGCTTTCATTGCCAAAAGGCAGTTGAAACAATTAAAGAGTTTAAGAAAACCTCCACTGCCAAACAAATCCAAAGTCTTTAGGGCAGCCTTTCATATTGGGGTGGAGACATTGTGTGCTTACTACTGAGGACAATGAGGGGGAAGGCATTGTTTCTAGTTAGTGGTGTCCTTAAAAATGCATGGGACGTAAGTTTGTTGATGGTTGTTCTATCTGCTGTTCAAGCAATTGCCCTGCATCTAGACAACCCCAGACGATGAGTGAGTGGCGATGTCCTCGAATTGACTGGTATAGTGAGACTAACATTGCCCTAAACAGCCAAAACACAGCAACTACATATTTGGTCAAACCTAATTTAATTTACCATCTGTTTTACCATGTATACTTTGCCACAGAAGTGTGCAATTTGGGGGAAAGAACAGCAATTAAGCAGATTTAATTAAAAAAAGAAATGGAGTCAAGCTAGCAAGGTGAGATAAGCTTAGTTGAAGTTAATTCACTCATTTTTCCTGTTTCCTATAATTAAAACAAAATCAATTTAGATGCACCAACATCATAGAAATTGAGTCTGTTACATTATACAAATAAGGGAGTAACTAAATGCAGTCATAATGGAGATAATAGTAACACCAATTTAATTACTGAGAGGTAAATGGAGAATCAAACTCATGATACCCCGTCTTGGCAAACCTTTGTTCTACTAGCTTATGTAACTCAGTGGAAATTTGTCATTCAGCATTTCTTTCATCTGTCTTTCAGCAAAAATTAAGCATGTTTCTGGTGTTTAATGTCCATATTCTAGGATAAGTCTACATCATTGCAGCGGCTTCTATAAGAAATTTTGTCATTGTAACTTTCATCATTCATTCGTCCATATCAAAACATCTAAGGTCAACTTTACAGTTGCATTCTCAGCGTCCGATCTTGTCTTTTTTGTTGTCTGAGCTGGCCTCTTCTGTCTGGTTGTGACATTTAGCCCACAAATGTTTAGGAGTAATGGAAAATATTGTTCATTGAAGGCAGATTGTTTTTCAAAAAAACTACTGACCCCAGCAAGAAACACAGCATGCTGGTGAAAAAGCACCTGTTGTATGGCTGTATTTTTATTTTTTTAATTATTATTTTCTATTATTTTATTTTATGTTACTTTACATCGTTACAAATGTCAAACCTCCGAGATTTTGTTCCCAAGGGCCTTTGCATTCTTTTCCGTGCTCGTCCTGTGCTGTGTCCGAACATTGCGCAGTATTTAACTGTTTTTTAGGGTTCATTTAAGGTTTATGATAATGATTAATAATCAACCTAAAGGCATGAAATCAGAATTTTACAGCTTATAAATCAGATACATAGTTTGGGTAAAACCCACTTTCGCAACACCTTAGAGAGCATTACGTACAGGAACAATGTGATGTGTTGACCTTTAACAAATCAAGCATAGAAATGTAGATTTAGAAAACGAAATACTTCAATAATAGTGCTAAAATGGCTCAACACAACACTAAAATAGCATAATCACAATCGTCATGGTACTACAAAGCTTATCTGAGGCATTTGTCTGGGTAAATATGGTGTCTTGTAACATAAGATCCCCAAAATGTGCACAACGGTCACACAGCCCTCACTGCTATGTTTGATATCATTTTGATTCGTTTTCACGCATAATTCACTGAATGCCAGCTGACATTCACAAGACACTGTATGTTGGTTAGAGATTTCGTTTCAGCCTCACTGTATGTCCGAAACAAACAAGCAAGCAATTACAATAAAGCGTCTTTTCCATATCGACATCTTTGTGACAGACTAAACTGATGTTATCTTATTAGCTGTTTATCTGTCGGGTACAAGTTGAAACAGATACTAAGAGGACGGGATGGGGGACACACGTTGATGTTGACCTTCTCAACTCATCTCCCATCAATAAAAATCACCAGGAACAAACATACATGTGGCGATGCAGCCGCAGGGAGCATTTCACAGTGTTCATCTGGAAAAACACTGAGATCCGATTGATTGAAGTTTGTCATGCAATTATAAACTGAGAAAGAATGGATTAAAGTCTTTCATTGAATCCTTTTGTTGTTGACATTCCGAATATTAAATGCCCATGTTACAGATTAGAGTTATTCCTTTGAAGTGACAAAAAAAATGATATTTCATGATCAGAGGGGAGATTAATTGGTTGCTGCCATTTTAAGAAATCCTTGTTAAGGGGAGCCTCTGATATTAATTGGTGCAGTTGTGGTCCATTAGATTTTCAGTTTTACACTGTCAGTTATTGTGTAAACTGTTTTGCCATCATCCCTGGAAATAATACTTCATCAATGGCATTTTCTAATACCACCTTGTTTGTTGTGTTATATGCAAAGCTATTGTTTGCAAGATGAAAGCTCAATCTCTCAATACATTTGTAGACCTATTGAACTCTGTCAGACAACTTGATTAACTTGATTAATAAAGCTTTACTCTGATGAACAACAATAACTCCCTGCCAAAGCATCTAACTTTAATACATTGAATGTGAGAGCGGGTGCCTCTGTTTAAAAAGAATATAAAGTGCTGGGCTTTAATACTTTCAGGGTTAAGGGTTGAAGTTACTGTAATAATGTTTTAAAGGGCTGCATGGATTGTTCAGCAGCCAAATAAATAGGTTGCACATTGGTTACAGCCTACAAAACATTAATATGGGGTAAGTCCTGCCTGGGTACAGTTATGCAAACCCACACCCACTCATGCTCACAATGGTAAGCACCAAAACTGTCCTGTTACCTGCAATTATCTCCAAGGTAAATCCGGACCCGCCTGTACTCCTTGATGTGAAATGTATGAATGTTTCAACGATGCGCCAAGCTTTCAGTTATCTAATGCCTTTTGGCACGTTTTTAAAAACGCAAAGCCACTGACGACATTATTCTCCTAGTCTCTGATCACAATCAATTTCCCCCAAACACCTGGCTTGCCCTTCAATAATGTATTGTTTCCAAATTGATGATCTGCACCGGCTACTTTTGCCTTTATGTCATCCATTGGGATGTACCAGCAAGCAGCTAGTCCGCATTGCGGTCAAACCAGTAGCACCCCATTGTTTGGCTGGATGTGAGGTCAAAAGTTGTGTTAAAGGCTTTCACAATTTAAGAAAAAAAACCTGATGGTTGATTAGGCTTGATATTATTAGCTGAATAAATGCAGAAACACTTGCACAATCATCATGCTCACACTCGCTCGCAAGCAACAGTTTGCTGACTGCTGCGTACTTAATGGCTACTATAGTGTCATTAATAACAAGGATTTTCTAAAAATTCCACATAGCACCATTGACAGTTGTTTGTGGACTTCATTTGGTTCATGTAGTTGTCAACTAACCAGCAGAAGTCACAAATTTGGATGTATAAGAAAATCTAGATACAGCATTGCCACTCAGCCTTGCTTCCAATTTTCCCCCAGTGGCCACTCACGGTATTGCAGGAGCCACCATTATAAAAGAGACGTCTGTATAACTGTTGACAGAACACACTGAACTGTAAGGTGCTGAGAAAAGTGATTTACACATCTGTGATGTCATCACAACGTAAAGCCTATGGGCAGAGTGGGAACTCGTGGGATAAACATTACTGCACATATTCAGTGGACTGCAAACTGCAGAAGTAAATCCAGAAGCAATAGAAAAGTTTTTTGGTGTATGCATCAAGTGAACTATTGTCATTGGACAGAATAGCACAGTCTTGTCATATCATATTAATTAGCTTAATGAGATTTTAGATGAACTATATCCAGGGTAGGTCTTTCCCTTATTTCAGTATTTATGCTAAGCTAAGCCAATTGTCTCCTCTAGCTGCTTAGGCTATGACAGACATAAGAGTGGAATTGATCTTCTCATCTCACCTTCTGCAGCCAATAAGTTTATTTTCCAAAATGTTCAACTACTCCTCTAAGAGATCTTTATACACACCTGCAACTGTAATAGACATTTCTCTGAAGGGCATCCACTTGAGGGGAAACTTAAATTGCTCCCCTTTTTCTCTTGTGTAATCAATTCAACAGGAATTTGCTTGACCTTGGTTCAAAGAAAAAGGATTTTTTTTTTCCTCTTAGAAACAAAAGGAGAAAGAAAATGAGGAACAGCATAAAAGATCCCTTCTCCCTTCTACAACTAACCTTCAGGCGATGCTGAATGTATAATGTATTGTTCGTTAATATATTCTATAAAGAATCTTTTGGGCAGCTTTCTTGGTTAAAATGGAAAGGGTGAAAAGCAAAATGCAATATTAGACCAGGTGCAAAATTGAAATATGAGTTAAAGTAACAGAACAGAATAAACTCATCTTAGCTCCAGCAAGGAGTGTGTTCATCCTACTACATGATGCCAGTAGATGTGGTTGTTGTGTTGGTGCACATTTGTTTTGATATGCCAACATCAATTACCGACATCAATTCATTAATATTCATATCTGCTTCAAGTTGCCCCAATGGTAACTACAGCCCACCTGTTTCAGTGATAAAGATTGGATTAGGGGTTGGGGATGGCACTCAGTGAAGATGCGGGCGTTTTCCTTTTGGCAACGGTGTGAAACTGAACAGACTGTGTTAATCCTGAGCGTCCAACCTCATTCAAACGGTCATTCATCACTCTGACTCTCAAGTTGTGTGAGTGGAAAAGACCTGTGAGAATCATATGGATCATACATGAGACAGACTTATTGTCTGTGTGTAAATACCAGTAAGTCATTGTATGTGTGTGTATGAGAAAAAGAAAGGGTCAGTGACTGAGTAGAGATGTTGTGCGCCTCCCAGTTCTTTAAAAGGGATAGTTTATTTGATGTTAGGTTGTATGTGGTACTTATTAATACCTGTGTAGTGTATTAACATATGTTCCACCTATTGCACTATTTTCAGCTTTCCATCTGGCCTGTGGTGCTATTTATCTATCTAGATTTTTTGGCATGCATTTTGGAGATACTGGCACTCGAATTGTGGCGCTCAAAGCACCAAAAAACATACATATATATTTGAAACAGTGCCTCTCTCCAAAAATCATGACCCAGTTACTCAAGATAATTCACAGACAGTTGTGAGCACTTTCAGGTAGTTACAGTAGATTTGAATGTAGAAAGAAAATAGTTCCTACACAAGTTTTTCACTTTTTTTCTTTCTTTTTTTAAGCACTTTGAGCATCACAAGACTATTGCGGTTTGATATCACCGCTGCCTTGATTTGTTAGTTTGTCATGGACCTTTTCTTGTGGACATTTTGTTACTGACCCTCTACACAGCAGTACAGTGTTTAACTTCAGTGGTGGTGCCCCTCTTGGCTTCTCCATACAGCCAAAAACATGGATGAGTAATAATGAATGGCAAAGGCTGTGCAGTTGTGAGAATTCAGCAAGGAAAGACAGAGCTAAACAAATAAATAAAGATAAAGAGAAACAAAAGTGTCATACAAAAACTGAAATATTAATAGATAATCAAGAGAATCTCGTTGATGCTAGGTTGAGGTATGCAAAGATTCAACATTAATTCTCTCCTCTTTTGAGAGAAGCTCATAATGCTCCTACTCATCATTCAACATTAATGAAGGTCTGATGGAAAAGTATCAATACTGCAACACAATTTTTAAAAATACATTTATATTAGCTCAAAATAAACCAATTATCTCCATTTCTCTATGTTCCACACAAAATACATATTCTTTTTCTTCCATTTATTGATGCCAACAGACGACCAACCCGACAGAATTATTGGAAGAGATTAGCCGTCACCTGACCACGGTCCCCCTGCCCTTGGCCCCCTCTGTGGCTTAGCAGAAACGCTGCATAATTTGGCTGTTAATGAAAAGGTCGGCAACTGTAATATTATGCAGGAGGGCTGTCCGCTACAGTGGTAATTTGTGCAAACATATCAGAGTTAATCAGGAGAAAGAGCCTGCAGAGCAGCAACAAAAGAAAACGATGAGGGAGGGAGAAGTCCCAGTGAACCAACAGCATTTCACTGATGGATGATTTTCAGAAGGGCAGAAAGTACTCAGGTACATACAGTATCAAGCCTGTGCATGTAAAGTATCAGTTGACTCCTAAATTGTACTCTTTACATGATCTAAAAATCGACTTCCTGATTAGGCTGTTTTCAATGTATTGTACTTTGAAATAAAATAAAGGGAAATCAACCAATTTTGGTTTGAGATTGAAAGAAAAGTTAGTGAAATTGCTACTCAACAAAACCACCAACTGGGCAATTACAAAAAAATAAAAATAAAAAATGCAGTGTTGGGTTTACCTGTCTCTGAAACTGTAATAGTCAATATGATCCCTAAAACCCAACCTAACCAATTCTGCAGCAATGTTCTCATTTTAAATGTCTTAACTTAAACTGGTTAACGCATACAGTATGGTAAGGATGGTCACAGCTCCCACACACACATACTCTTACCTTTTGCCTACTCACCTCGATGCAGTGGCTAAAGAAGTGGATGGCAGTTGGCCTAAGGGGGATTTTCCTTCCTGTTCATTTCCCTCATGCCTGGTTAAACATGATGTATTCACCCTGTCATGTCTACCTGTCCCCATGGAATCAATGGGTCATGGACTCATAAATGTACAGTAGTAGCCACTGTACTCTAAGTATGCAATTCTGCCTCCAACCCATATATTATACATGAGTACTACAGGGCTGCTGCAGGAGTGTCTCTCGAGCGGTGCTACAGTAAAACAGTTATATAAACATGCTCGTTAAAAGACTTCTGTCCAGACTGTTCCCTACTGTATTATTCTTTGCATAACAACACATAACCATAGGTGAACACCATAATGGGCCTTGTTTTTAGTACGAAGTAGTTTTGGGTGTATGGGCTGTGTGGCCATCTCCAAGTGCATCTGCTGTTCAGCTGTGCAGTAGTGCAAAAAGGAGTGGTGAAATGTAACTTGGAGGGTGTGTAGAATAACAAATACAGTCTCAGTCAGAGACATTATTGGTCTCATCACTCTGAAGCAGGTAGGTGGCAATAAAGTTAAGTAACATACAGTTTTCTAACAGTTGCCTACCTTTTTCATGTACTGTATGGGGTTGGGGGAGGGGCACTGCACATCACTAATCATAAAATATTCTTTAACCACGTGTTGTGAAACGTTCAAGGCTTTAGGATTTCTGGATGTCACAAACATGAACTTGGATTCTTAGTAATTCAACTAGAAGCTAAATTATTGCCATTTCCAGTTTTTGAGAATTAGTTACCTCATTATGTCAATTACTCAAATTGCCCAACATGCAACTCTGCGCAACCAATCTAAATCTCATTTGCTAAGCCTTTAGATGACATTTTAATCATAAAAGTTCATAAGAAACAACATTGCTGGGATTCATATAAGCTGAATATGGGCCTCTGGTGGACTAATGTGTGAAAACAGATCACTTCTACTCATTTGTAGACAGATGCAGTCTGATTCACCACATTAATTGTTAATTTTTCCGATGCCATTTTAAACACGTGCTGTGTGATTTATTACAATGGTATATTTACATTCTAAACGTTATTCCATCATTGCTTCACATTTGCTCCAAGAATTTAATTTGCTCTCGTTGGTACAATCATCTGGGATGTCTATTCTCAGCACATGCATACTGTATGTGTTCATGTATGCAGTTGTCAGTGCCTCCCTTTTCCAGTGTCAACAAAAGTGAACACTATAAGGTCCACAAAGGTAGTATTTGTTGTAAGTCTATCGCATTATATTTTAAAGGTGCTCAGAGAAAACATTTAGTTGAACAAACATGACAGGCGGAGACAATCAAAGTGGTCTGACTCCCAGAGGAGTCAGTTTGTGCTTTGTACAGGTAAGCTACAGAGCTCCGTCTCTGAGGAGACACACTCTGTAATTGCTTCATCACAACAGCTTATTATCACGTAGTTTGTTCATACTGTATGAGCCTGTGTGCACACACATGCTTAAAATTCACGTTTGTGAGAGCGTCGTGAAGATATGATGGGATCTCTGGGGGTTTTTACCCCATCTCATTCCCTTTCTCTCTCTCTCTCTCTCTCACTCTGGCTCAGTATCTGTGATCACAATGAGCCTGTGTTTTGTCTCAGCTCTTGTTCCTGATAACAGTTAATGAGGAATCATAGTGACAGTGTCTCCCTGCTTACCCCTCAGAAATGATTCAATGAACTGATAACGACATCCTGACACAAAGTAAAAGGCGTGAGCGTGGTGGGGCGGTGGAGTGGACCTCACCTAAGACAATCAGGAACCTTCCTCTGATGCCATAAACATGTTTGTGTTTGTTGATGGTGTAAGTCAGGCGTGGAAGAAGTTTTCAGATCCTTTACTTAAGTAAAAGCAGCAACACCACACTGTAAAAAATACTTCACCATACAGTAAATAAAAGTCCTGTATTCAAACCTTTACTTCAAGTACCAATCTGTAAGACTGATGGGGATTTATTGGCATTTTATGGCAGAAATAGAATATAATATTCATAATTTAATCCTATTTTCTTGGTATTTAGAATTTTACAGTCCTTCTGGGGTGTGGGGGAAATAAGCAGGCTACAACTCCTCTTTATATACTCTTTTTACTCTTCCTTTAATCAACACCAAAATGGAAAGACAGTACAGTTACACCAAGCCTCACTCTCTCCAGGTTCACACCAGGCTTTACACTCTACCATGTTACATTCATACCTGCCTTTCCTGAGCAAGTCATCATCAAGAGGACATGAAAAAGCAATGTCCTCATTTCAGTCAACCTCTGGGAGAACAGTGTAATTTAAATGAGTAAATCACATTATGAGGTCAGCATTCCCAAACAATAACACTAATTAGCGTAGTATATGAAGAAATTAAATTAACCCAAAATATGTTATGTGTACAGTAACTATGGTTACAATAAGTATGTTTTCATTAATGCATAATGACCTGAAAATAAGAATCGCCCTGTTTTCTTTACCTTAGAATGAACTGTTTATATAAGACGGGTGCTCTTCTACGGACTCCACCATGCTGCACCATCATGTTCCTACATTAGCCCAGAACAGACAAACTGTGGCTCTAGACAGGCCTTTGGTGTTTTTCACCAGTTTTGCAGCCGCGGTAGGTTTTCTTATATGCTTGGAAGGGGAGGGTGAAGTGAGGGGTATTCAGTTGCTTGCAACTTGCAACCTCAACACTAGATGTCACTAAATCCCACACACCGGTCCTTCAATTAAAAGTAGCAATACCACGCTGTTAAAAAACTCCACAAGTTAAAGTTTTGTAAGAACTATGCAGCTCTAAAAACCAAAGTTTTCATGAGCTCACAAAACCAACCCTGTTCTCAGCATTGTGACGATGCATTTTCCAGCTAAGCCAAGAGGTGTTTTTTATTTTAAAGTTTATTTAGCTTAAGAAGTAGAAGAATTTTTTCAACCCACAAAGGAAGACTTAATCCTTTAATCCAGTTTATCAGAAACATTTAAATTAACCAAACTTAGAGAAACAAGTTTTTAAATGACAGGAAGGGTTTGAAAAGAGTAATCCAAAAAGTAACAAATAACTAAAGTTGTCAAACAAATGTAGTGTACTAAAAAGTACAATATTTTCTTCTGAGATGTATTGTAATAATGTTGTATAAAATGTAATTCCAAGTACTTTGAATTTGTACAATACTAGAGTAAATGTATTTAGTGATATTCTACCACTGGTGTGTGTCAGAAACCAGTGTTCATGGATTAAACTGTGTGTAGCTGTGTGTTGAGTGCGGATAACCAATTTGCATCTTCTCTCTTGTAGACATGATCGTCATCTCTGGATAAAACTTTTATCTGATTTGACCTAATTGCAACACGCAGAAGCGTGACTCAAGAGCTTACATTAATTGCAACTCAAATCATGACAGAACGCCACTCGTGTCTCAATAATCTCATTTTCCTCTCTTTTCTGTCATGAAACAGGTTATCGTTCGAATTTGTTAGTAATGAACACCTGGGCACTTCATAACCAGTGGTGATTGGGGACCATTTGCCGCAAGGACTCAATTAAGCATCATTGGTGTTTGGCATGCCGATGCTGGCCACAGCAGAGCTGAAAGAGATTTATGTAAGATCAAGTTTGACTGTGTCTAGATTGTGTCTACTATGATAAACAAAGAAATAAGTAAACAGCAAAAGGAAATGCACTGATACTGAATCCTTGGTGATGGGAATTCTGTGTTTCTACTGAAGAAAACTGTTTGACATTTAGCAAAACACACTTTCATGCTAACATTTGAATGAGATCAATACCACTCTCAAGGCTTTCCAAATCTGCCTGTTAGCATAGCTTAGCAGAGATCGTTCATGCAAAATTCATTCATTATCTACTCACCCTCATGCCGATTGAGGGTCGGGTTTGTTTTGTTGGTCGGCAAAACACTGCTAGAGTTTAAAGGGAAAACAGTGCTGCTTAATCTCACAAACAATGTAAGTAAATGGTGACCAGTTCTCAAATGGAAAAAACAACCCAAAAATAAAACATAAAATGCCTCCATACTGCTTGCCTGATGCAATCCAAGTCTCCTAAAGCCCCGACATGCTGTTTGCACATCATCACACGACACACACCTTGTTCAGATGGCAAGCATACACACGTGAACGTAGCTTCAAGCTAAGGATCTAGAGTGAAGATTTAAGCTAATGGCATGTAAATGGCATCTTTCAAGTCAACTTGGCATGTTGAGGCTTTAGGTGACTTGGATTACACCAGACGAGCAGTATGGAGAAATTTCATGTTTTTTCTGTTGATTTTTATATTTTAAAACTGGTCACCATTCACTTCCATTGTTTGAGACTCCAGCAGTGTTTTGCGGACTGACTCTCAGTCAGTATGAAGGTGAGTAGATAACAACTGAATTTTCATTTTTGTGTGAACTATTCTTTTAGAATGAAAGAATGAAAGCTGGAGGTAAAAGCTAGCCTGGCTCTGTCCAAAATATAGAATCCTGACTCCTCTGACTCAGCACGCTAGCCCAGTACGGTACTGATATGCTATGATACTGGAAATACAAATTGATATGGCAAGAAGTGCCAATGGAAATGCCCCATGACACTGTAGATACCCCTGTTGGGGGAATTTCTGAAGGCACTCCTCTAGTGTTATGTTTTGAAATGCTGTCAGCTGACGTAGTATAAAGAAGGAGAAAGTCTACATATGAAGAAGGTGTGGTGGATCCATGGGTCAAACAAACACGGGACTTTCATTCTTTCTGGTATTCAAGTCTCGTGTGAAATCAAAAGTCAGTGGCGATTTCTTTTTAAGTCACGTAAGTTACATTATGTAAGCAAGTTTTGTTACATACCCAATCATATGGAAGTAACATGCCCCAAACCATTTCCTTTTGCTAAACCTACCCAAGCAGTTTTGTGCCCTAACCTAAGTTTTTTTGTTGACTAAACCTAACCAAGTCGTTTGACCGTATTTGACGAGATGGGAGTGAGAAGTTGGTACCAGAAAGGAAGTCAGTTTGGCCTGTCAAGAATGAATCCATTATTATATTTTTATACAGATTTAAAAAACAAGATATAATGTGCTATTTAGCAGCTAAAGAGATAGACTAATTGGTCCCCCTTTGCTATTTGTCTTTATGCCTAACTAAGCCAACCTTGACATGGGTGGAACCTTATATTTAAAGTAGAGATATGAGAGTAGCATTGATCTTCTAACTAGCACTCTGCAAGAAAACCAATGGGTGTGTTTCCCAAAATGTCAAAGTGTTTGTTTAAGTTTTCCTTGTGATCTTTTTGCATAATCTGACACTATGGAGTGAATACAAAAGAGCGATGGCATCTGCGAAAAGTCTTGCCCTAGAATATCATGAAGCTCACTGACTCACTGCTATCTGAGGTGTTTGAAATGGAGCGTGCAGTGAACACAGCCAAGCTCCCACAGGTTCAGCAGATTGGTCCAAGCTGAAAGATCAGATAGCCATATGGTGGACCTGATGCTATACTGCTCTTTCTCAGTCTCTCCCCTCCAACAGAGAGCAAACTGTCCGATGATGAGTCGGGTTTCTCTGAACAGTCAGTCATCCTCTCACATGGGAGAGACATCAAAGGAAACTCGGAGACTCAGTCTCAGACTGAATATTCTCTATATGCAAACACACAGCTGACCAAAACAAAACAGGTTACCACGGCCTGTATTTCAAAAGCATTTGCAATTCCAATCACTCTCTCACACACTCACTCGATGTAATCATGTTCATCTTTGTTGGAGCAGTTAGTTTGTAAACTGTTGAGTAGGCTGTTTCAATCCAGCAGGTTTCTTATAAGCCCTACTATACCGTGTCTAATAGTACAACGTGCAACTTGGCCTCTGAACTGCAGGATCAGCTATTACTTAAGAATATGATTGCTGATACACGACCATTTCTAAACTGCTGAGGTGTCTGAAAGGATCAACCTGTGCTACCAATCCTGAATTTTGTGTTCAGTGCACATAAAGTTGCAAGCTGGTGTAGATACGTAGTAGTACTGGTGCGACGAGCCAAAGCTCAGTGTTATATTCTACATTTAAAAATGTTCTATTCAAGAAACACTGTTCTTTAATAACTCACTCTGTTCTGTATAGGTCCTCTTATTCTTAGTGGGCTTTCACATCAGGGACTTCGGCCCAGATCTGAGTACACTTGACCCCAAAGTCTAGTACTATCAACTAAGTGGGTCCACTTGAAAAGGCGGTCTTTTATGGTTCATGTGTACTCAGGTACAGTTCACATCAGGTATGAAAGCTAAACAAGGAAGTGGACTGCTATTGGGATCATGCGATTGGCAGGTGATTGGCATGGCAACAACATAAACAAATGTGCAGGTGATGACGTAAGTGTACTCAGATAGAGAACAACATGACTAATCTAAAAGCTGACTGGCGGGGGAAGTGGAGAGAGGTGGGACAATCATACTCGGGCGCAGTATGAAGCAATCATACCTCATGTGAAAACACCCAATAGACTGACAGATGGAGCAAACTGGGGGAGGGCTGTTGTGGGAGCACTGGGGTGTCAGGTGTGACTGTGTGGCAATGGCAAATGGTCTACATGGCCTTACAGGTCAGGTAGGAGAATCCCTTGGCAGAATTTTGCTTAGAGGCCCAGGGAGGTGAGGACCAGCTCTGAATGTGAGCTAAGTTAGGTAACGTTAACGTTAGATAAGGATATTGGCTGTCTGTCCCCTCTCTTATTTCGGCTGACATATTTGGCTGCTTGTCATGAACCTTTGCTGACTTTTGCTTTATTTCTTTGCGTGCTCACATGAATGCTCTGTACTTGTCTGCATTTTGTGATTTTTACTATTTGTGAACTGCATTATATATGTACATACACAAACAAATGTGTCTGTGATTAAGTTTTGAACTAGAACACAAAATTGTTTACAAGGGCACAAAGTTTAATATAGATTTAGCCCCTTAATATTGCTCTTCAAGTGCACCAGATTGATGCATTTACTTTAAAATGTACAGAATCTGAGTATCCTTGACCCACCCACCACAGTGTCAAAACATCCTGTATATATATGATATTTTCTGGTCTTTCTGATCGTGTCTTGGGCTTAATTAAACATGACATTTAAAATGGCACCCTCCCACTTGTCTGAAAATATAATTCTGATTTATTACAAATTGGCAGTCAGC
Source organism: Lutjanus campechanus (assembly GCA_027495735.1). Lineage (NCBI taxonomy): Eukaryota > Metazoa > Chordata > Actinopteri > Lutjaniformes > Lutjanidae > Lutjanus > Lutjanus campechanus. The sequence continues at coordinate 16,028 of JAJHUR010085722.1, read as the reverse complement.
TCATCATAAATGTTTTAAATGAAACCCCAACCTAAAGATACACTTACTGCACAACCCTGCACATACAACCAGTAATACCGCTGAAAAATCAGGCTACTTGTGATGATAGTTTGGCACAAATCTTGCACAAGCCAGCCAGGTATAATCAAACTCATCCTGATGTGCCAATGACGTGGAGCAAATTTCGCAAACTTAAAATCACTTGATGGCCTTGCTGCCCTGGCATTTGGCTTTAGTGCCGTCAAAAAATGGCAACACTGAAGGCTAAAGTTGCCTTGTTGCCTTGCCCCTAAAATGATGAAATCCCAGAATTGCCATTTACAGTTCCATGAAAGTTGAGCAACTTCCTCCCGCTGGTGAACACTGTATGATACATTCACAAGCTCCAAAATAGGCAAGTAAGTGGTCCTTGACCTTCACCAAAACTCTCAGCTTACAGACTCCCTTGTGTTTCTTGCCTCATTGAACTTCATTGTAGCAATTAACAACCTCAGCTCTTACTTTGGTTATTACACTGGTATCATGAGTGATGGAAATCGCGGCCAAACCTACAAATTAAACCGTAATTATCCTTTAACCCTGCTCAACTCCTTTTCCTGCAGTCATCAAACTAGTTTCTGCTTTGGTAGTTACTGAAAACACCACTGGGGATTGTTACATTGGATTCTGTGATAGTAAATGACAAATGAAAAGATGGGTTGATGCTGGAAACCCCACATGTACCCAGATGGCCTTTTTGTATCTGTGGGCTATTTCAGTGGCTGCAACTATAAACAATTTTATGCCATCTGCCAAATGATGGATTTGAGTCCATCTGTCTAATCAAGCATCTCTGGAAGCTTGTTCCAGGTTTGCACGAAGGGTGAGAAATGGTAATCAACAGCCATAGGTTCATACATATGTAAATTTAAATATACCGCATAGATTTGGTCAGTGGAATTAAATGTTATCCTCTGGCCACATCCTCTCCTTCATATGGATTATTTCAGTCAGCTGTGGTAGGCCACGCCGTGCTTATTTATTATTTATACACTGCAGGAGAGGGGATATTCCCTCATTGAACAGTGCTACAGCGTGGCATATTAGATTGAATGTAAACTGTTTCATTCTCTCCTCTCATATGGGAACCAGGGGGAAGTTTGTAAAGATTTCCCTGAGCATGCAGGCTCCATTTCAGCATTTAGAAAAATACATCCATCCACACCTGGTAGTAACCAGGTCTTTTTTTTTTGCAATATCCTCCATGTGAGAACAGAGACTGAAGCATTTGTAGCCTTATTTATCGTTTCATTTTAGTGTGTTTTCTGATTTCTACTTTAACGAATCTGAAAGTGAAATTCAGCAATTCATTGAACATTTTTATAATATCTCCTGGGGCCGGTGCCTAAGCATAACCATAAAAAAGTTTAATAATGCTGTAGACACTAGAAACAGATACTGTATTGCAAGAGCAGATATTTTGCTGGAAAATAACTGAAGTACGTTGTCAGAGAACTCCTCAGATATATGTTAATTAACAACATTTCCTAATTATGCCAACAGCAAACATCCATCCGGCATTAAGATGTTTCAAAATATATGTGCTGTTGCAAATAGACCTTTTTCTCAGCAGGCATTTTGACAGCAAATAGTTGAGAAAACACAGAGGTCACCAATGACACTAATTAAGCTTCTGTTCCACACAGGTCAGTATTGTGCATGTTGGATCACTAGAAAAGCTGAACTACACTAAATGGAATGGGGCCTGTGTTTACACTACTACTTTGTATCGATATGGTTGCTGTGAAAAACGTAAAGATACAAGATACCCTAAGCACAGCGGTGTGCTTCTCTCCTGGATGCCATCTGGCGCAGGGTAAACACAAACAAATCAAAAGTTCAAGTTCCCGTGAACACCAAGATACAAGGAATGGCACTATTTTATTATAAGATTTCATTAAAAACAAGAAAGGAGCGAACTATGCGTCGCATGATCATCATCTGAGCTTTGTGAATGTGAACTAATGCAAAGAGTTCTTGAATGAAATTAAACTCACAGAGACATTTGTCTTCAGATGGGAAGAATCTGCATTCGGTACCACAGACACACAGAAACAGTTGTTTGTAACTTGCAGCTCTCTGTCTCTCTCTGTCTTTCTCGAGTTGACTGACACTTTTTTGTGATTTTCAATCATGAAAGGCAAGCAGGAAAGCAGTAAGTAGGCTTTCTGGGGAGCCTATGCCCTTTCCAAGGGGGCTGAGCTCTTATTAGCTCCCCCATAATTTAAACCATGTTTGGGGCTTGGAGAGGGAAGTTAGGTGGGTGCTTACAGGTAGGAATGGTCTAACAAAAACACACTCGGTTGCATCATGGAAAGTTGTACAATCAGGCTTTTTGGAGCTTGACTCATAGTAGGGACCAATAGTCACAGCATGTCTGCACTCTTTTCAATCAGCCTTTTTGTTGTGTAGTGTTTTTGTCCAGCACTGTACAGTTTTTGGGAGTGTACGCTATTTCCCACAGTACACTTATGTTCAATTTGTTAAAAATACATAAAATTCTCGACAAAAATGCACCAGTAGCTCATTCCAAACAGTATTATTTTCAATGGTGTATGACTCTCAAGTGAACTAAGAGTTAACCACAAACGTACTTGGGATTACTTGCTGTTATGGCCTTTGAATACTGCAAAATATCTAACATTTCTCTCTGCTTCACTGAGAAAAAACATTGTTCTCAACCACTGATCTTTGACTCATTCAACATACCAAATTTCTCTCATAAATTCGTCCTTTGATAAATACCCTGTATTCTCCTCTTGCTCTCAGGCTGTTTGCACAAGGTGAGCAATGCCTGGCATGAAGTACAATTACTGCATGCATGGTTCGGGCTCACAAGAGGATTGAGACTATGGGTGATACATAACTGACGGCTGTTCAGCTACTTGAGTTGAATCCTTGAAAATCCACATATCTGCACCCAGTAATTCAGCTTAGGCTGTAGGCCTGTTGGCCAAAGTGTATTATTATTTATGCTTTCACCTGAGTCCGTTCCTGTAAAACATGCCTGAGTGCTCCTCTCTCCGCCTGTACCACAAATCATCCAACCAACCCATTCACAACACTCTTGCACACACATACACTACATGTTACAGACTAGATGACCAGACATCCAACACCCATATTCACACACACACACACACACACACACACACACACACACACACACACACACACACACACACTCAGGTGTCTGGCTAACAAGACAGTTTGACATGTGCGAGCAGCTTTTGCTGACCAGTGGGGGTTTCTAACTGACGTTAGGAGAAATCCCACAGTCATTTAACTCTTGGCCTGGCTGTTTTCACACCAGCTCTCTGTAGACTGCTTAACACAAGCCAGGCTGTCAGAAGGGAGAGAGAGAGTGTGTCTGAGCATACCTCAACATGTCTGTGTAGGGGTCTGCATTTACCTCAAGAATATTTGAATTGCATGTGAACAGTGGTGTGTGTGTGTCTGTGTGTGTGTGTGTGTGTGTGTGTGTGTGTGTGTGTGTGTGTGTGTGTGTGTGTGTGTTTGGAGTAGCAGTGTGCCTCTAATGAGCTCTGTGGCCAAGGGTAAAGAGGAGCCTAAAGCGTTGAAAATCCCTCATGAGACGTTCTCACTTGTGTGTCTCTCTGTGTGCGAGGGTAAGACACACTGTGATTGTGAAAGATAAACAGAGAATGAAACAAAATGGAGAAAAAAAAGTAATCCATAAATGAAATAAATAATAGATTAAAAAAGAGAAACAATCATTTTTAAATCGGCCAAAAACAAGGTGAGCAAATGGTAAAACGATACAGGGTGCAGTGAGAACGATCAAGCTCTTCAGGTTTTAGTGCAGTTTAGCTCAGAGTTGCCCTCGTCTGTCTTTATCCAAATTCATCTTAAGCCATCTTATCCAAATGCATCATTTCCTTTCGCTTTTCCACACAAATTGCATCATAAAGTAGCAAAGTTAGCTAGTCTTAGTGAATATCAAGATACTTCAGTCCCACCACACTGAGGCTTGAGACTTGACTTGGACCTGTCCTCAGAAGACTTAAGACATGACTCGGACTTGTGGTTTAGAACTCATGAAAAGTCTTTATTTTATTTTTTGGCGCATTAATCTAAATGTCATTCGCTCCTTTATTAACATGTGTAACCTTACGGTTTTAGTCATTCTACTTGAAAACAATGATTGAAGCATATTTTTGGGGAGGAGTTATTGACACAATGGAGCCATGTCTTGCACCCCCCTCCCAACTTTATTGTACACGTGTTCCTATATGGACATTTGCAAGCAAGTATACATGTTTTTGTGGCCTTTAGGTGGATTGGACTGATGCTATGACATTCACTGAAGGACCAGTGTGACATTGTAGCCTTGGACATAAACGGAAGCAGACACTTTTAAAAATGCTTTGCTTTTTGGGGCGAGCGCTCTTGCAGGTAGGCGGCAGTCAGGGTGGTTACTGGAAGCGGTGTGAAAGCTCCTTTAATCTGCTGCGCCTAACCATAACCAACCACTTAACCATGGAGGGCACCGCGACGGGAAACACTAACTAATGGGGGAACACACTTAGACACAACACTGCGTGGCTTCCCTCAGAGTCAGAGCCTAGCTCCGTGAAGAAATGATCAACACCACTTTGGAAATAAGAGAGAGGAAAGAAGCCTGTTCACTGAAGAGTTACAGTAAAATCGTCGCAATTTAATATTGACTTTGGGAACATAAGGGATTGTAATGATGTGCATTGCATAGTAATAACAGTTTGAGTAACACTGTTAGCGGGAATTTGTTCATTAATTTAGTCTATAATAGAGACATCATTTTCCTGGTAAATATCGTTCCTGGTGGCAGGTAGATTTTCATAGTAATAGCGAGGTTTTTAGGGAACCAATCTAAGCGTAGATGGTGTCATATTCTATAGCCACTACACTGTGCAACCAACATTTATCTCATAGTTATAAATTACAGCATAAAAGTTGTCGGTTTCCACTTCAAGGTCTTTTTTAGTCTAAAACACAAATGAATTAAATAGGGTAGATATTTTGACTGTTTACATGTGACATTCATCTCCATGGTTCTGGTTTATGGCTTCAATGCTGGATGCATTCAAGGCATTTGAGTTATATTTTTTTATATTTTATATGGAGTTAAAACACAATAATCACAGCAATCTGGAGCATCAAATGTCACTCTAGGTAATATACCAGATATAAGATGTAATTTGACATCACATACATACAGTATACAGGAGTGCTGGTGTGTGTGTGTGTGTGTGTGTGTGTGTGTGTGTGTGTGTGTGTGTGTGTGAGTGTGAGTGTGAGAATGTGTCAAACGTCCTTTTGGTGAATCCTGGTCAGCCTGATTGTCAGGGCTGCGTGCCAATGTGCCTGGGTACATTTCACAGCACTCAAACAGTCCTGACCGGAAAAAGCCAAGAGGATGAGACTTAGTCTGTTCATGTGTATGCGAGTGTTTCTACCTGCCCGTTCTGTGTGCGTGTTAGCAGCTGTGTGTGTGTGTGTGTGTGTAGGTGTGTGTGTGTGTGTCTGAATGATCACAGAAAGATCACTGAGAGGGTTGACAATTTTTTGGAGAAAAGAGCCAAGCTCAGCTGTCTGACAAGTCTAATTGATGCACTGCCAAGAAATCTGTCACTGCAGTGTGTCAACTAAAGTTGCCCAGAGTAAAAAGTGGAAGGCGAAGGATGCGATACATTAGATTCATGGGCATTTAAGGCAGTTTTATGACAAAAAAGGAAAGAAATGGGGATAGACAGATGTCTTGTGGGGTGTACAAAGAGAAAACAGATAAGGAGAGAAAATATAGATATACTGTATAATGTCCAGACAGAGAGACAGGACACAACGAAATTGATTGACTACGCGAAAAAAAATGAGACAGGAAAGAAAAAATGTACAGAAAGGAACCATAAAAATGTTTTGGGTTTTTTTTGTAGCAAAACAACCTGCCAGTGGAAAGCACAGGAGGGGTGTGAGTGAATCAACAGCTGAATACTTTAAAATTTGGTTTCATGGAAGCAGAACACCGGGGGTGAGGACGGATTAGTTTGAGAAATTCATGTCTTGCTCTTAATAAGATTTTGATATGCTTGTCAGCCTGTTGCTGCGAGAGCTTAGTGACGCACCAAACACATGTCTCCTATTGTCAGCGAGCTCGGTAATACACTTCCCCTTACCTGTCTTTGTTACGCTGTAATGAGAAGTGTATTTTGCTTGATATCTCACTGGCTCACACTACTGATTCGGCCACTGTCAGGGAGTGTCTGCATTGTGGTTTTCCGATGGGAAATTAACGCGAGCTGTGCAGAGACGGAGTGAAGGAATGGGCCTGTGGAAAGAGAGGAAGGAAGGAGGGAAAACAGAGCACCATATGCAAGAGAGGCCAATGAGCTTTTGAAAGTGATCACACAAGACAACAACAAGAATGGTCAGGAGGCAAAAAAAAGGAGAAAATTATAAAGGAAAAAAGGTGAGAATGAAAACAATAATTCAACAAAGAAGATTAAATTCTATAAATTGGACAAGACAGATGCCCTTAGGGCCACTTGTGTGCCATGAGGCGAGGTTAAAACAAGACAAGTATTCTATAGCTTTTGTATGAGAGTTCAAACCCTCCCTCAGCTCGCCGCTTTTTTAAGTTTGTTGCATACGCATCCAGTAATATTCTCCACCATCCATCACTTTCTTTTCCCATTGTTTCCCGCTCTTTTGTATATAATAGGGGATAAATAAGAAATTTTATTTTGTAAAAATGTGAGTGTTTGCTTGTGTGAATTTGCTCCTATATTAATCTCTCTCAGGCACTAATTACTTTCTTAAATCTCACCACAGGGGTCAGAGGTCAGGAGTGGTAAAACTTCTAACCTAACTGTAAAATAACACCTGTGTGTTACCAGTTGAGTCTTCCCCTTTTTCGGTACGTTGCCTTGTGGGTAGTGTGTGTGTGTGAAAGAGTCGAGTGGATTTGCTGTTGCAGTGAGTTTTTCTTGGTGTATGAGGGGTAGTTACATTACTTTAGTCAGCCAAGTGTGTAGATAAGCTCAGGTTGCAGTGTAATAGTTTCTGAAAAGCTGTGCGTTGTGTTTGATGCCACAAAAAAGTGTTTATGTAACACTACTGCAGAGTCTGACTGTACTCCTCACAGCAGAGCTGGTCCAGGCTGTGAACAGCTGACGCTACTTAGCAGGTAGTTTTATATTTCCAACCAACAGTCAACATTCGATTGTAACCACTGGAGCGAAGGTCCACAAACCTTAAAGAGCCTTCATTTGTAACCACACCACATTTTCCCCTGATCTTAACAAAGCACGTACCCCGTGTAAAAGGTGCTTTAATAAATGAACATTTAACTACTGGTGTACACTCTATTGAGCAGCAACTGATTAACTGCCATTGTTAAACAATTTAACCTTTCAAAAACTTTACCATATTTTCCACTAGGAAATAAAGAAAACACCGTCAGTCAACACATGGGCACCCAGAAGAGATACTTCAAAGACTAGGAGGCCACGGGACCTGATGCTGAGAAGGCCTGAGGGCATAAACACATTTTGGCACCAAGAAAAAAGAAAGAAATGAAAATTCCAAGAACAGTGTTTTCTCAACAAATTGTGTAAAGGCTGCAGGACACAGATAAATATTTTCACGGCATACTTTCTGCAAAACATCCTGTTAATGAGGACAAATAAAGCCTCTCTCTAGACACTGACACATTTGGAAATGGCAGATTTTGGTGTGTGTGTGTGTGTGTGTGTGTGTGTGTGTGTGTGTGTGTGTAGGTGTGTGTGTGTGTGTGTGTGTGTTTTCAACATTAAGGTAATCGAGATCTTCACAGTCGAGTGGGTGCAAATGCGAGTTTGAGTGCTTGGTTGCTAAGATATTACCACACTTCACCAGAGCTGAAGTTTGCTGTTTTTCACTCATACATTTGATAGCATTTTGGTTCTGTGTAAAAAAGGGACCTCAACAACAATGTACTGCAACAACAGTAAATCAGTTACAGCAATTTAATTGTTCAAGATGTACTAACTTTACCCCTGATGCTCAATTCTTCTCTGGAGTTTCTTGGCATGTTTTTTAAATGCAACTAAAAATAGTCGATTGACCCTTTACCTACTGCCAGTAGACGAGTTTGTCTGTTTTTTTCTGATGTGCGCTGAAGAGCGGAGACTCAGCTCATGTGTGCAGAAGAGCAGAGAGAAAGAGAAGTGTCTGTGTGTTCAGCTCATAGTACATTTGTAGCCTCTAACTGAATCTCTGTGGTTTTAAGTTTAGTTTCTGTTGTGTATAGCTGTTTTTTTTTCAGGTTTCTGCTTTATTTGATCATTTCAGCTGCTGAGAGTCATGTTAGGTTACTGCTGACAAAAACCACATATTTCCTGATGTTAGTGGATGTTAGTTGTTTTTTGTGCAATGTAAAAGGGGCTTTATTCACTATGTGCACAAAAAGCTGTTAGTACACTGTCACTTATAATACTTTGAATTTCAGGTAACATAGGACAATGGAGTGGGTATTGTGTAAAAGGAAATTTAAGGTGTTGCATGTGCGAATGACTGCATATAATTTACTCTGATAATAGTGGAAAATGTCCACAACAACAAAAAGAGAAAGAAAGGAGAAAGAAAGAAAGACCGTTTATTTAACCCGAAAGATGCAATCATCACACAGCAGAAATAAACTAGTTATCAAATTGTATGAGCACTCCAATTTGAATCCGCCACACACACGCGCACACACATGCACACACACCCGTAAGTGGCCCAATCAACTGCAGACTGGGGAAACAATCCTAAGTAGCATTGTTTGCCTCTTGACTCAGCATTTCTTCACTAACAGAAAGGCAGAGAGACAAATGCTCACAACAAAAGCCTGTTATTGATCCAATGCCTGCTGAATCAAATGCATACAGCAGGCCGAGAAAGCCAATTTGCAGAACAAACAAAGATTTTTGCTGTTAGGCTGACTTTAAAAATTACACTGACTGACTTGTTAAAAAAAATCAGATTGAACGATGTATTTTCTTACAAATACTAAGAATCCTGAATGGGTTGGTATCTACTTGCTTTATAGCTATTCTTGGATAATTAAGGAATGTAATCAGACTAGTGTCAGGGTGATCAATTGATAGATCACCTTATTTCATCTTAAATCAGCTTCTACAGTTGAAAAGACGCCATCTATGCATGCTGCCCGGCACTCCTTATCACGGATAAACATTATTAGTAATAAGAAGAAACAATTGTTTATTTTCTCATGATAACACGTTAATTATCTCGTTATCTTGAGATAACAAAGCTTGTTTTCCCAAGATAACAAAATAATTAACTCAGCGTTTAAAAAAATAACTGAAGCTTCCATAGAACAGTCAAACTCACACCAGGAAACTCTAAAATGTGCAGAGAGGCTCTCCTTTTGCCATAGCATTTAGTATTGAATAACTAATATCACTTTTAAAAAAAGTTGAAATCATTTATTTTATGACTCAGCATAACTTTTATACTTTAGTTCTGTGCACTCAAGTAAAATACACTTCAAACTTTAAGAACATCCAAAGCTGAGTTATGAATTTGGGATCGATGATGACTGTTATCAAAAGCTCTCACAATAAACTTCAGATTTCAGATGGGAATGGCAATCACAGAATAACAAACAGTTCAACATTTTGGGAACTGCACTTATTCACTTTCTTGTAAAGAGAAAAATCAATATCACTCTCATATACGTCCTTTTAATATAAGGCTACGGCAAGGAGCCGTTAGCTTAGCGTACCATACAGACACAAAAGATAATAAAGATAATATATCAACCTTACAGTAACTTTAGATGATCATTAAACTGCCTTGTTGTTTCAAAGCTAATTTGTCATCTCTTGGTGCAAGCAATTTTTCTGGACATTTTTAACAGTTTCTCAAGAAACTGCAGTGTGAATGCTAGATGTTGAAAGGCTGCCACTAAACTGCATTCCTGGCTAAAAGATTAATAATATCAATCTATGAAAGTGGAATATTTTAAGGACTGTTGAAAAGCTGACACTAAACTGCATTGCTTGATAAAATTTGTGTAAATAAGCAGGTGAGGAAGTGTGAATTTTTGGAAAAGTGGGAAAGGGATGAAGGATTCTAAATGTATGTTCTATAAACTATAAACTAAGCTATAAACTAAACTGGATTGCTGGCTTTAGATACTGAAAAACATCAATAATCTATGAAAGATGAGCAATATTTTAAAGATCATTGAAAAGCTGATGTGAAACTGAATTGCTGGCTTTAATTTGAACAAAAGAAGCAGGTGAAGAAGTGTGAATTTTTGGAAAAGTGGGAAAGGGATGAAGGAGGCAAAATGTACTATAGGCTGGGAGCAATACTGCATGGCTTCTGGCTTTAATTTGTATGAAGAAGCAGCTGAAGAAGAAAATTATGCTTTTCAAAAGTAATAGGGACAAAATCGTCCATTTCAAAAAGCGATGGGGACATGTTCCTGGCAGGACATGATTAGGTAAAGTTAGCCTAATAGCTTGAAACAGGAGGAAACAGCTTGCCTGGTTCTGTCCAAGGTTAACATATTCCGTACCAGCACCTCTAAATATCACAAATTAATGTTTTATCTTCTTTGATAAATGTTAGCTTTGGACAGATCCAGTTTAGCTTTTTCCAGTCTTTATGCTAAGCTAAGAAGGATTCAGCCTTATATTTAAACCAGACCTCATAGCCTTCTAGCCATTACCTTTTAGCAGGTTAGCGCTTAGCATGTACTCAGTCATCAAGCTACATCGACAAGCAGCAATTCAGTCACTCTTCCAGACAGGCAAGCATTCAAGTCAGCAAACTAAACACTCTGGTAGCCATCCAGTTAGCCAGCCAAATATTCATTTATTCAGTAAACAAGACGACGAGCCAGCTAGTCAGTCACACGGGCAGTCGCTCAATCACCCAGCCATACAGTCTGTTAGCCACAAAGCAGCCTACGTCATTTGGTGGTCAGCCAGGCTCCAAGTCTACCACACAGCCAAAAATCCTAGTCAGAAAAGTCACCCAAATGTTTTGCGGGCCAGGCATTCCCTCACCCGGTCTCTCAGCCAACCAAATCAGCTTTTTTCCGCCAGCACTCCTACTGGATTCCAAAGAAAGAGAGTGAGAGCAGACATGAGGTTAGCAAGAGAGAAGGTGAGAAAACAGAGACACAAATCAAGATAAACAGAAAGGGAAAAAATAGCAGCATGCCAGAGTGCTGCTCAGCATTCACCAGCAGATGGTTTAGTATAGCATTCACTGCATTCATTCAGTAATGGCCTGGCTATAAGACATGAATATATGAATAAATATGTATGTGTAGGTGTGTGAAGGCACATGGTGCACACATGCAGAATCACCGTGATAATGAATTTTATTTTGACAGTTTATGAGACAAAATGGGGATAATTTGGAAGACAGTCAAGAAAGCTAATGGAGTAATAAACACAATAGCACAATAAATTTTTCATTTTAATAATGGTTCTGCATTAGCAGAGATGAGTGGATATAATGGAGAGTGGCAACAGATGACACAGGAGGACCTTTGATGGTCATTGTTTTATGAGGCACAATGCTGCCAAAAGCCCTTCATCATTATTACACAATTTATGTGCAGGCATGCCAACGCACATCTGTACACATACACTGAGACACACACACACACACACACACACACACACACACACACATATATATATATATATATATACACTGTACACTCTTGGAAAAATTAGTTCCAAAAGGGTTCTCCCTGAAGGGCTGAGGATATACCCAGAACCATTTTCTTCCAAGAATCCAATAATTTCCTTTGAGATTAATAAAGTTCTATCTTATTTCTTATCTTATCTTAAAAAGAAAAATTTTAGGACTAAGGGTTCCATTAAGAACCATTTTTGAAAGAAAGAGTTCTTCAAGGATTGTTGAAGTCCTTTAAGAACTCTTTTGTCAAAGCTTAATTTAAAACCCTTCTAGATAAAACTCTTGGACTATAAAAGGGTTCTTGGTAAAATTCCCTGGGTGGTTTCTAGATAAAAGGTTCTCTATAGAACCCTCTGGGTGTGTTCTAGATAAAGCCCTTGAAATATAAAAAGGTTGTCAGTACATCGACCTAGGTAGGTCCTACAGTAGATGAAACCCTTGGAATATAAAAAGGCTCTCAGAAGAACTCCTTCATGGGTTTTTATTAGCACCCTGAGAGGGTGAGAAGGTTTAGGATAGAACCCTCCGTGAGGGTTCTGTGTGGAATCATTACACATTAGAAGGGTTCTCTGTAGAGTTCCCTGAGTGTGTTCTAGAGAAAACCCTTGGAATACACAAAGGTTTTAAGTAGAACTGCTTGGTGGGTGCTTGCTAGCACACTTTGAAGGTGAAAAGGTTCTGGATAGAGCCCCCAGAGTGGTTTCACCATAGAAGCGTTCTCTGTAGAACCTCTCACAGGGGGTTTTGGGTGAAACCTTCACAGATGGTTCTAGGTAGAACCCTTTGAAAGGATTCCAGTTAGAACCAGAAATGGTTCTCCTACAGGGACAAGCTGAAGAATCCTATATTGTTCTACTAGGCACTTTGATTCCTAAGAGTGTAGACTCTTTCAAAATGAAAGCGATCGACACACACGGCTACACACATGCATGCCTGTATAGACATGAAACCTTTGGAATATTAATTTGCTGCCTCATGATGGGAGATAAAACCTTTTGAATGGTTGGTTGAAAGCCCATTGTGCGAGCAGTAGCACCAGCCTCTCCCTGGTGGTGCTGCCTTTTGTCTTATAATGAATTATGCCATAACAGTGTGCGTGCCTGTGTAATAATAGAATTAAGAAACTGAATGAATCATGAAAATGACTCGAAATTACAGTTTGATATGGCAGCCAGGGGACCGAGCGTAGAGGTGAGACGGTATAGATCGAACGTTTGGAAGGAAAGAGAAACACAAAAATAACTGGCAATGCAGAAGGCTCAGCAAATTTGTGGTGACAATTAAACAGCCCACCGGGAACAAACACCCACATGCCTTTAACTAATTTGATTCTCAAAACACTTCTCATCACCTCTATTATTTTATTTATTTATTTATTTTTTTTGCAAACTCCATCTGAATACATTTATATGCCAGTATTCTTCATTATTGATTCATAGCAAACATTCTGTGCCAGTGGTGGGAGTAGTGTGACACTGATACAGTATAACACAGCATTAAAAAAATGTGGAGGATTCAACAATAGCAGCCCGAGGTTGTGTCTCATTGTGTTATTTTTGTTTCCACCAGTGAATGTTAAGATGAGCCAATTGAAAGTAAACATTTTGCAGATATGTTCAATATTAATTTTCTGCCCGTTGAAGGGAAACGCAATCTGGTATTAATTACCATTAATTAACATGTTTTGCTGTTGCAGAATAGTGTTTTTGTATTGTCTTTTGTAAATATGAGCTTAAACATGTTTAACCCTTATTCTGAGTTGGGACACTGTGTAAAACTCAAGTAAAGATGGAATTCAATGATTTACAAATACTTTGCAACCACCATTCAGTTGAATGCAGTACAAAATCTAGATATTTAATTGTATAAAGTAGTATAGAATGGAAATATTGAAGTAAAGTACAAGTACCTCAAAACTGTTCTTAAGTAGAGTACTTGGGTAAATGTACATTGTTACTTTTCATCATTGCTGTTTTGTGTGACGTGGATATTTCCACAGTTTAGGTTCTGTCTTTAACTAGAGTCAACATTACTGCAGTTTCGCTGTAGCGTAACTTTTAATGTTTACAACATTTGCACTAATTAGCAGATATTAGGGTAACAGTGCCACTAGCATAAACCAGCCATGCTGCCACAGAGGTGTCCCAGATTTTGAATCTTTTATTTAAGGTTACCGCTGACACTCTTGTGGGAAGCCATTGCATTCAAAATGCAGATTGAATTTATTTAATAGTCTGCTTCCTCTAAAATATTGGAAGAAAATGTGTTTGTGGAGAACTGAGAAGCACCAAGGAAGCGATGGCTCTCAAAAGCTACACTTGATCCTCCACTGGAAACTTGTCCCCTGCATCCAAGGCACTGCTGAGCTGAAAAGTAGTGGCTGCTTCCGCTAAGTGAATCAGACTGCTCAGTCAGACACCTCGCTTCCAGCTGCTGTCGTGCTGTACACGCCGAGCAGCTCTGCCAGCAGAAACTATTTCAACCTCAGTTTACTGTGCACGCTGCTGCTGACCTGCACAGATCTCACCTTCAGAAGCCGAGGTCTTGTCAGGAATCACAGCAGTGCATCATGACTGTTAAATGACTCATTCCATTATTTTTGGTGATTAGTGATAGAATCGCTATGTGCTGGCAGACATTTTTTGTTTCCCATGGTGAAAGAGTTGTTGAGCCAAGCAGCTAGCACAGCTTTCACCACTCTTTGTGTTGGCCTTAGGCCACAAAGTTTTATTTCCAAGGATTTCTACAAAAAAAGACTACATGTCTTTGAACATACTACAAGCATCTTGCAGACAACTTGTGCAGATCATTTCCCAAAGCAAATAAAAGTGTTTTCCTGATGTTCCAAGCTCACTGGTTTCCATTTTATTTAAAATATGGAAGACCATTCAAGTCTTGAAACGGTCATGTTTAGAAGGACGCACCTTGTACAAACTAATTTCATTTTAAAACGTGACAATGCTTTGGTTAACTGGGTAGTTTTGGTAGTTTCAGACAGAAAAAAACTTGGTTATGGTTAGGGAAAGATCATTGTTGAAAATGGTCACTCTTTTTGCGGGTCTGGGGTTTCCATCTCGACACAACCCCTTAAAACTTGCTTGAGACAGGAAATTCATTGAAGTGGCAGTTGTTTTTTTGTCCAAATCATATTGTATGCAGTTAAAACAGGCCCCGTATTTTGTTCCACTGTTGTGTTCATATAAAGCGAAAACAAATGTCTTAAGTATTTAATTTGTAAAAAAAAAAAAAAAACAACTGATAGCAACACTGGACTAAAACCTCAGAACAAGAAAACTATTTCAGTTTTTTTAAATTCGAATATTTGGGAGGTAGTGGCCAACTATTGCATGTTTGACATTTTGGGAAATGCGCTTATTTGCTTTCTTACCCACACATTAATCCATTTATACTTAGGCCTACAATAGAATTAGGAAAAATGTCACCAAAATTTTAATTTTAATTTCTTTACAATCATGAAACATCCATTCATGTCTGTCTATGAAATAACATTCAAAAACTGACTATTTATATGCAAGTCATTTAATACATTCACATTAATCTAACATGATTTAATTGGAACTTATACAAAATAAACGTCTTTTATTACAATCAGTCTGAAGGACAGCAAATGATAAAGGACATAAGGGTCAAAAGCACTTGCATTTAGCTTGTGAAGAGTTTGAATTAATGTACTGTACGGGCTGGATAAGCGCTTTCAGACATGACCATATATCAGCTAATGAAAATGGACTCATGAGTGCCTTTAAATGTTGAGATTTTCATTGGAGTAACTTCACATTACACACTTGACCTCGGGGTGAAAGAGAGAAAAAGTGTGTGTGCGCGCGTTGTATTGTGTGTGTGTGTGACTTGAGCTATTTTTAGGGACACATTCCCGATTCAACACCAGTTAATTGGGGAACTTTCGTGCAATTAAGGACAAATGCTGTGACCCCAGTTGGAAAAATGCAGATTTTTTGGGGTCAGTGGTTGAGTTTAGGGCTATAGGTTAAGGTTAGGGAAAAGTTTAGGCAAGCAGTTATGGGTAGGGTTAGGTTAAGTCTCAAGGAAGTGTACGTCGGCCTATGTAATGTCCCCAAAAATGACATAAGTAAACATCTAGTTTTATAGAGCAAAATACTGCGGTTTTTAGTTTGAGTTTTTGAGCATCAGAGAGATCATTATCATAGGTATTTTATGCAGAATGCAAATATTTTATAGGGCTGAAACTGTGTGCTTGTGTTTGCTTAAACTTGTGTAAAAATGTGTATGTGAAATTTAGG
>JAJHUR010085721.1:0-17272 GCA_027495735.1 Lutjanus campechanus | reverse complement strand
ATGCAATCATGTAAAGAAAAAATATACAATTTTTTTTTTACAAAAAATATAAATAAACGTGTGGAAAAATCCATATAGAGAGTCTATATATATATAGAGCTGCCATATCCCACCGCATAACAGTCAGGAGATACAGTATACGAAGCAGGTTATTGCAGCTCTACATGAATATGGTAAAGTAGAAAACATGTTGCATATATACCATATCTTCCAAATATAATGACAGCCACAATACCACAATATCACCATATATAATATATAACCATACACATACATATATACGTATACCCATAAATAAATTTGATGACATCATATATACAATATTTACAAAGTATGTGTACCTCCAATAGATAAGTACTCCATAATTGGACTCAGGCAAAGGGCCATCATACTGTACTATCTAGAAGAGGCGCCTCTATCTAATTAACTGCTCAATCCTATTAGGAGGTATGTAACACCACAGAACAAAAATATATGCAAAACACAATAGGATGTTAACAAGGACATAAAACAACGGTTATAAGTATGCACAGTAATGTATGTTTAGAGGAAAGGATGAACATCAAAGTCTTCATTAAGTCCTTTGGGGGCTAGTGTGCCCAATGTATGTATCCAAAATAATTCCCGTTTCAATAACAAAGAATTAATGTCACCCCCTCTGGACATTTCAATGTTTCAATACCCACATATCTGAGGGTAGAAACGCTGTGTTGTGCTGTGGAGAAGTGTACAGCCACTGGGCTCGAGGTAACCTTGTTCCTAATGGTACTGCGATGTTCGGCTATTCTGGTTTTTAATGCTCGGGTAGCCTTGCCAACGTATGTCAAGCCACATGGGCATTTTAACATGTAGATAACATTGGTTGTGGAACATGTAATAGTGCCTTTATGATATATTTTTTACCTGTGTGAGGGTGGTTAAAAGAGGTAGTTTTTTGTGTGAAGTTGCATTGTTGGCAGCGGCCACAAGGATAGTTACCAGAGGGTACCGAGCCCAAGAAATATGAAGGTGGTGGAGGGGGAGGAGGGGGGAGATCAGCTCTGACCAGCATATTACGCAGGTTGGGAGGTCTCTTGTAGACCACCCTAGGTGGTTTTGTAAAAGTGTCCTTCAGGGTCGGGTCTGAGTCAATAATGTGCCAATGTTGTTTTATAGTATTGGCGATGTCCCTGGAGACAGGTGAGTATTGTATGGCACAGACCATCCTGTGTTCAGTCTGTCTTGGTCTGGTGTTGGTGAGGCATTCAGTATTGAACCATGATGCAGCGTCTTGGATCCAGGATTCTTTGTATCCTCTCTTCCTAAAACGATTCGTCAGTTCATTGGTTTGTCTATTGAAAGCCTCATTGGAGCTGCAAATCCGCCTGATTCTATTAAACTGTGAAACTGGGAGGTTTTTCTTGAGGGATGTCGGGTGATATGAGTCACCATGGAGCAAAGAGTTTTTATCCGTGGGATTACTATATAGGTCAGTTTTCAGGTGGCCCTCATCTTTTATCACCATAATGTCCAAAAAGTTCATTTTGTTTTTATCAGATGAAAAGGTGAAACGCAGGTGTTCATTCCTAGTATTAATGAAAGTGTAGAACTCCTGTAATAAGTGTTCTGGTCCTTTCCATATGAAAAACACATCATCGAGGTACCTCTTCCAATGGGAGATGTGTTCGAGAAATTGATTTTCCCATGGATTGCTGTTGCAGGGGGGCAGAGAGGCAGTAAATGTCATCAGCTAGAACCAGTTTCCTAGTGATGGGTGAACAGAAATGAACTGGGTAACCAAAACTAACTGGTCTTCTCATAACTGTAAAGTAGAGGCGGCAAAAGTCAACACATTCGTAGAGGTACAGATACTTGATTCAACTTCTTTACTGCAGTAAAAGTGAAAAAGTACAGGCTCTGAAATGTACTCAAAGTATAAAAGTAAAAAGTCGTCCTCCACTGTTTCCCCCCCAAAGTGTTTCACCCAAGTCGGCACCCATGGCTGTGTATGTGTAAGATTTTGCTCGGGTTGGAATTGTATGAACCAGCACCAGCTAATTAAGTATTTTGTGTGACATCTTTTGGAAATTATCTGTGTTGATCATCATTTCTGCCTTGCGTCTTTGATTTATGCGTGCAATTACATGGCCGAGCAGCATTAAAGAAACCAGAAATATGGGGATCCTTCAAGATGTGAGTGTATGTTTCTCATCAGGGAACCTCCCTCTGATGTAGGGGGTTAGATGAACCGAGAGGAGAGGACGCTCTGCGGAGGGGTTTTGTTTAGTAAAGTCTGCTCTTCAGACAGCGGGGCAGCAGCTGGTGCAGAGCAGGTCTGAGTCACACACGGAGGTCAGGAGGTTGACACATCAAAAAGGGAGTCACAGTGAGCTCTTATCTTCTCCACGGGTGGCATTCACAGAGCTTCCTGGATCCAGGCGCATTCGAGAAACCACACATCTGTCCTGGCTAATAAACTAGAATTGAACCAATTTGCTGTCCACAATGGATTTCAGTTATCATATAATAAACTTGTCAATTGTCAAACCGCTTTTTCATGTGGTCTTGTCATTGTGCCAAAAAAAAAGAAGAAGTACCTCTCCTTTTATTCTGTTGTTGATGTGGTGAGAAAATCCCCGGAATTCTTTTTGAATCACTCAAAGTTTACACTAAAGAAAATAAGAAAACTGAGATTCTAGGTTTTTCAAGAATTGTGGACCACAGAGGTCCTTCAGCATACAGTCATGAATGTGCACTAAGTAAATTAGGCTGATAGGTCCGGTCGTATTTTGAGATCAGCTGTAGTTCCAGTGATCACGCACATGCAGGACAGGACAGACACACATCTGTCCTGCCTAATGAACTGGAATTTAACCAAATTGATGCTGACAATGGATTTCGGTTGTCTCGTAATAAACTTGTCAATTGTGAAACTTTTGTGACTTTGCTCTTACTCTTACATGTGGCCTTGTCATTGTATCAAAAATGCTTAAGTTTCAGTATTCTGGCTTTTATTTGGTGGAAAAAAATCCCCTGAAACAGTATTCTTTCTGAATGACTCAAAGTTTACACTAGCTTGACCTCAACTAAGCTTCTCAAATGCTTTCCTAGACCACACTGTGGTTGTCTGGTTTGACAAGTGATTTTATATCATTTAAGTTCATTTCATTTGACATGGACATAGCCATAGAGCTGTAACATGGAGCAGAATAAGCACAAGTGTGAGCATAAGCATAAGATCAGTTGAAAAGTACTAGACAGAGCGACATTAAATATCACCAGCCCCGAGGAAATGAAAAGTTCAAAATCATCTTTGTTTAGCCTGTGTTTCCCAGACAAAAATGAAATAAATTTAAGACCAAAATGAGACTTTAACCATTTTCTCATACTTCTTAAATTCGGCTCCTGAGAAAAAGTCTTGGTCTTGTCTCAGCCCGAGACCGAATTGAGCCTAATTAAAGATCTTAAAATGATCTTTTGTCGGTCTCACTTCACTGATCTTAAATAATCAGCTCTTGAGGTAACACATGAGACCTAAAAGAAAACTCGGTTGTCTTTAAATGGGATCTTAAATTTGTCTCAGTGGTCAAATTGAAGTCTTGCTGCTCCATATGGTCGTTACGAAGACACCTCTGAGCTCAGCAGCTTCTCTTTAGTTTTCAGTTTCAGATGAGAATAAGCTCAAAATAGGAACCTCCTTTATTTCTCATAAGACAAAGCAAAGATGATTGTGAGAACACAGTTTTCCTCTGGGAGAGGATGATTCGACACGGTGACGCTCACCATGTCACCACCACATCCTTTACAACTCCTTCCAAGTCTTCAGTCCCCGACAAGGTTTTAAAGAATGGCTGAATTTGGATGAAATTGTTAATATTAATAGTGATTATGAAGAAGATGTATCATAATCACCAGGCCAGAACTTTAACTTGTATATAAGAAGCATCAAGATCATCCTTGTGGAGCTGGGTAGGCTACTAGAGGCTCTAAAACACCAGTATCTTGTTCCATCCAACCCTTTCATACAGGTTATATGGACTGCTGGTCCTGCTTGGGTTTTGTCTTGTTTCAAATAGAATGATATCTAGTCATATAAATCAGATATGATAGTGCCATGATGAAATTATGTGAATATAAGGAGATGAATTGATTCATTAGTTCACAGTAAACGTATGTTGTAATGTGTCAGATTAGACAGTAGTTATATATAATTAGAGGGTAATCTGGGACACATTACAACAGAGCTGTACTATAAACTAAAGCTTACAAAATATAAAAATAAAAAACAAGAATAATACACTTTAGTTTTGTTGTAATGTGTCTGAATCTTCCCTCTAAGAAAGCCTAAATAAGGGTCTAAGTACCGCTTGTTGTGTCTTATTAGTGCACTGTAAAATAAAGTGTGACCAAATTATTTATGTACTTTTGGTAACTAATAGTGAAACAAACAAAATGAATCCAGAGAAATCTGTTGAATTTAGCATAACTTCAGTAGATTTCTCCGCAACACAGAATGTAGGCGTCTTTGACATACTAATATCAAGACTATTATTTCTTCAGTCTGTTGATAATTTTAGCTTTTTTTTAACCCTTAAGACCCTTAAAAATAACTTAATATTACTGTTGAATTGATGGATTTTAGATGCTAGGAGTCAAAGCTAACATAGCAGACTTTGCTAGCTGACATTTATGCGCAAATTAGCAAAAATGTCATTTCCGCAAATGTTTTCCCATGTTTTTTTTAAAATCTCTAAGTGACAAATGACAACAACAATTCTGTACGCAAGACCACAATGTAATCCAGCTGATGTAAACAGTAGATTATTGTTAAAGGTTATATTATTAACATTTAACACTGTGTCATTACCAACAGAAGTTGTCATTACTGCTTCATATTAGTTGCTAATATGACTTTAATTTGCAAACGTGACTTAAACACTTAAGTAGAGTTGATTTACAGGTTAGAATTGCGACATCTGTCATAAAAAGCAACATATTTTCTTTTGTGTGTGACACAACTGACGTCAAAGGTTACCGTCTAAATTTTTCAATGAGCAGAAAAAGTCATGAAATCCCCTATTTTTTCAGTATTTATGATGAAGCACAAAGTTTGATGAGAATACATTTAAATGTCTTAAATTTTTATTGAAAATGCACTTTTGCCCTTACCGCAATGAAATGTATGAGAACATGTATTACAGACTAAAATTAAAATTCACAGTAGCTGAATTTTAAGAATTTTGGAGAGTCAAAGTGCCCATAGTTGGAGAAACACCCTTCTATAAATGATACATATGTTGTTGTAAGAAACAACATGTGACCTGAAGGATTTGACTCACATCACTATCTGTACGTTCTCATAGGCTTTAGCAGGAGACGAATGGTGGAGCCAGCAGGTCAGATATGGAGGTTTGCTTTAATGTGTCATTGATAAAACCGAGGTCTTGGCTTCGGCGGGGTCGTCCTCCATCACTGCGGTCTGATGGAGATAAGTGTTATCGGACATTTTCCCACAGTCCGCGCACTTTATCCACGCTGACCCCTCCAGCCCCATTCCAGCTAAACCCATACAGACATTTACATTGAGAGCGGAGAACGTGCCCACAGACCACACACCCCATTAGCAGCGAGAGAAGATGAATAGCCCGACCGCACAGCTACTTACAGCTCAGAGAAACAGTGAGCAGAGCTACTGCACAGGCCACCTCCACCGTGTATTGTTTTTTTCACAGTCCAATGGTGATGTGTGATTATGTTGCTGCAGGGCTGGCCAAGCCACACTGTCTCCTCGTGGGAATGAGTGTGTGTGTGTGCGTCAGTGTGTGTGTGTGAATGCAGAGAGTCAGCAAGGTGTCTGTCATGCTTCAGGCCTGGCTTCAGTCTGGCAGGCTGAGTGTTTAGACTACCAAACCAGAGAGGGGTTCTCTGCAGCACAGACGCAGTATGAAGGAAGACATGTGTTCTGAAGTCTGTTTTACAACCTGAGGCTGATTTTTACAGGCCGGGCCATAATTAATATCAGTTACCATGGCGTTTAACTTGTGTTACAACAACTAGACATGCCAAGGAGGTCATTCTGACCCTTTTCAAATTTATATGTGCAGTAAACTTTGTTGAATTAAGAAATACGATGCTGCTAGTACTTGACTTTTCCTTTCATATAAATTACACAAAAGGCAAAGAGAATGTGATCATTTTTACATATTTTGGCCATAGAAGGTCATACTGACCACACAGAAATCGCTACTGTTATGTTGTTACTTGTTGCACAGTTGAAGATGCACCTTGGTTGCTTAGCAACTATCATCTCTGTCAATAAAACTTAGCAAGTGGTTTCAATTTCCAATTTTCTGACATTAAAATGCAAATAATCAATTAATTAAACTCAATGAAAAATAAAGTAGGGGAGGCCGGGGACGGTTGTAACACTTAGTGTCACAGCACCTACAACTCACATTTTTGTGTTCAAGCTCTCAAATTTTGAAACAAGGTACCCTTATTTATTACAAACAGCAATGTCTCAAACTTTTGTTGGCTTTATTTTTGTACTCGTTTCCAGACTTTTCCAATAGGCTATGGCTATTTTTGTGATGGTTCTAAATGTTAATTTGTTATTATTAATGTTAAAATAACACGTTTATAATCTTGAAATACACTTAACTGTTTCTCACGCTGAGTAATTCTAGATGAATCTAACATTTGAATCGGATCACTGATGGTTATTATCCTACAGAAGAATACTGCTGTTAGAGTATGCATCAATATTAATAAATATGTAAGGAATCAATAATCTCTTAAATGAGTAGATGTTTATGACAGTTAAACTGAGCAATATGTTTATGGAGTCTGGGAGCCACTAAATCACTGAACTCAAACTGAAGAGCAGTGGGCTTTTGTTTTCAGGATAACAGATTTAACTTTACATGGACAGGCAATTAACAGAGTTATAAACAGCTGATCAACTTGCAGTGGAGGACTTGCCATCGCTTGTCATTGTTAAAATATAATGTTGCCGTTCTCTTTGCTCCTGCAGTGTTCGTGCAGCCTGCAGCCAACCTGCCTGATCTAATAGTCTGGAGAGGAGAGTGAGCAGGAGGAAACAGCTTGCTTCAACCATCATATATTAAATAAGGATTCAGCCTGTTTAATAAACTGTCTGTGGCTCCAACTCGCTGTTTGGACTGCAGTCATTTCTGAACAATATTTCTTCTTTAAGGTTGAGAGACATCAAAGTTGGGAGGCTTACTTTAAAAATGCATTCTGATACAGTTACTAATTGCCTGTTAAAAAATGTATCACAATATTAAATTAATGCAATTTGATTACTTTTCTTGAATTTTGGATGACCTTAATTTAAAAAATGGTGAAATTGTTTGGCATAATATAATCCATGAAATGTATGAAAATGGTCAAAAAGCTCAAGATGACGTCCTCAAATGTCTTGTTTTGTCCACAACTCAAAAATATTCAGTTTACTGTCAGAGAGGAGTAAAGAAACCAGAAAATATTCACACTTAAGAAGCTGAAATCAGAGAATTTTGACTTTTTTTTCCTTAGTAAGTGACTCAAAATTATTAATCAATTATCAAAATAGATGCAGATTTATTTAATAGTTGATTAAATAATAGATTAACTGTTGCAGCTCTTAAGTATTTTCCAGCTATTCCTTCCTTTGTTGTGCGCAATTTATCGATTGATTGATTGATTTAAAACAATTTTGAAATTTCCACCCAGTGAAGCATTTTTCCACTAGAGGTCATGAAAATGAATTGGCAGCTGTGTGTGCACTGTTCATGATAGGATATTCTTCTTAATTTTAAATAATCCTACTAATAATCCCCATTTTTACTAAATAGATCTATAATCTGATTACATCTTTTTTCTGTAGCTGTAATGGAATACAGTTACCGTTTTTGTGTCCAGATTACATAATCCTGTTACATGTAATCTGTTACTCCTCAAGCCGGGACGTGATCATGGTTAAAATAATAAACAGATGTTTGGTAGGAAACCAAGAGCCGACTTTGTCTCTATAATAATGTCACCTGACTAAGCTGTCATCATAATTTACTATAGCTACTGGAAGGTTTTTGTCATTTCAGTGTAAACTGATGCTGTTGATCTCCATATGAGATGTGTTTTCCTTCATGTTAACTTCCAAATGTGGTTTGATAATAGGGACTTATTGTTATCAGTGATGCATTCATCCCGATGACTTCATTTTCATTCGGCATGAAACCTGCAGTGGCGGTTGCTAAGAGCGGGTCATGTTTGTCACGATGACAGATGAAATAAACCAAAGAGTTGTTATTCCTGCAAGGCGACTGATTGATCATTTGTTTCTCCAACCCGGGGAAACGGCCAATAATGAGCACAGCGGCAGAGATATGGGCAGTGAATCACAGGTCTGGAACCATAGGCTGAAATCCACACACCCACAACAGAAACACTTACAGTTTGTCATCGTGTTACAAAAGGACTGTTACCAAAAGGTTAGAGAGAGGTTGGGATCATTGTTTAAAAGAAAGATCTTAAGTGTTGGTAAGAGACAAGATGTAGACGGCATGCTTTACTGACCTTTTCCTCCTCACTGAGGAGCTCTATAACAGCGTCTAGATACTTTGACTCTCCGAGACAACAGCCATTAACAGGATGTCTGAGAGTGCTCGCTCTGGGGGTGAAAAATCTGGTGGAACTAATGTTGAGTGAGTCTGATTCATGTGGGAAAAACACCAGCGTGTTCTCCTCCATGTTCTCACTCTCATCTCGTCAGCTCGGTCAGTGGCCCTACACTACAAACTGTGACGCTGTAGGTGCCCCCTAGCACCAGTTTTGCATGTGTAGAGCTCCGCGATCAAGTTAGCAATAATAAATACGCACCTAAGTAGACTTTCAAAATAAAGGCACAAAAACTACTTGGATAGGTTCAGGAAAAGATCACAGTTTGGGTTAAAAATAAGTAACTTTACCCACGTTCACATATATAGTGTCAATTGACCCTTCGCTAAGCCCCGCCTCCAAACAGCAACTGCCCAATCATAGGTTAGCAACCGTAACTAGGGTCAAACTCTCCATTTGTGGCATTTGTGACATTCAAATAACTGATGCAAAGGGGAACCCTGAGGGACTCTTGTCAAATATGTGAAGGGGCTGATTGGATCATTTCAACTCAAATGACAGTAACTTCCTGTTTCATGGCGAGACATCAAAACATCAAAACACTCATAAAGATTTCATGAAATTAATGAATTAATTCTTGAATGTACCCGTGAGTCCATGAAAAGCCTCTTTCATGGAACAGCTGTCTCTGTGGCCGAGGAAGGAACACACTGTTGTGGAGGCATCAGTGAACATATATAGTGACCAAGTCAAACCAAATAACACACAAGCAGAAAACAAGATGGACGCCAACTACAACGAATACAACTAAAGCCTTGACTGCTACATTCAAAATGCCCGACTTCCTGTTGGGTTTAGGCTGTGGGTCCCTAGATTTTTTTGTGCATCTGGCCATGATGCATGTATGTTCCAATTTTCATGTATGTTGGCGGAATGTGGCACGGGGGTTGCTGTTAAAAACTGCTGTTTTTGACCATGCCCACCACCAAAAGTTATATCAGAAAATCCAATAGGGTCATTGCACCATTTGGTGCTCGGGCTCTAATTATAGCTTATCCAAACAATACTAACATAGTAAATAGCAATGATTGACTGTTAAATACAAGTTTAAGTACAAAAAACTCTAGAAAAACATGACTTATTCTGCTGTCATTGTGTAGTGTTTGCTGCCCTCTACTGGTTTTTTTGTATGTGGCAACTACACACTACAAACACAGGTCACAAGCTACCTGCAGCCTGCTGCTTATTTCAGCAAAATCTTTTTCCATTTTGCAGCATTTTTGGCTAAGTTTTGACCGAACTGAAGTCCCAGCTCTAACAGGTTCACTGCTGGTATTCAGTGACATGAAATGGAAACACATAAGTACCCAGTAACTTGTAACATATGTGTTTCCATCATGATGTTCAATTTCAAGAACCCTAGCATTTAAAAGATTTATTGCTGTAAAACACAATCACATGACGAAAAACTACTGGTCTCCAATGCCCCTGGACATGGACTTCACTTGGTTGACATCACAGTCATTTATTTTCAGGAGGCAACGCCACCTTCCTTTCAGCCTGCCAAACACATTTGCCAGCACTACCTGTGCTCTGCTGAAGTTGTTGAACATCTGCTGCTCTGCTGTCAGCCGTCCGGTGTCACAGAATGGTTCCGCAGGGGATATGGGGAGTCTCCGAGGAAGTAATAGCCAGCATTCACCCCACCAATGTTCCTGGCACAAGCTGGGAAAGTGGTTTCCACGGTTGGCCAACTCCCACAGTGTAGACAGTCTCATCACCCGGGCATCATGCAAGCTCCCTGCTAGTCCAGCAAACACATTCCAGAAAAGTCCCTTTCCATCAGCAACACCTTGAAGAATGATGGAGTGCCAGCCTTTACGGTTGAAGTAGTCACAGTGGTACTCCTGTGGTGCTATGATGGGTGTGTGTGATCCATCAGCTCCCACCTGTTCTCAGTGTAAGCAGCCATTTCTCTGAACTTCTCCTCGTCTGGAAAACGAATTTGTTCCGGCACCAACAACGTCTCTGCTGCAGCACACAACTCCTGCACACACCGGCACACTGTCATTATGCTCACTCCAAAAAGATGTCCAATATCTCTGTTGTCTGAGCTGGTGGCAAGCTTTGTTGTGTCCTGTCTCTCCATAATTGGATGCAATTTGTTGCACACAAATGCTTCTTCAGACATCCTGAAGTTCTGCACCCACTGCAACACAGCATACACATTTTAATACCTAATAGTGATAGCATCATTAAAACACTGTACATGGATTTTAGGACATATGGCGACTGCCAGCAAGCTAGCCTTAGCTACCATTAGCTTACCCTCATACTACAACTCTGAGAAACCTGCATCCTCACGTCATCAATGTCAAACTGCTGTAAGAGTTTGAAAACTCTCCTGTACATTTCAAGGGTGTTTTGTCTCACTTCCTGTAGCAGCCTCTGGGACATAGCTTGTACACAATTGCCTCAATGTCTTCGATCGTCCCTGTGTTGCGTGTTTGTCTTATCACGATTTAGGTCATCAGTCCTGCCACACTGTGAAGACAGTGGGGCTGACAACAGTCAACAATAAATAATTGTATTAGGACTAAACCTGCCTTCTGTATAAACTGTCTGTACCTGAATAGGGCAGGTCAACCTGACTGTTATTGTAACGTCTGTCATAATGGTGGTACTCATAGAGCCTAATATTTTCTAAGGTGGCACACGGTGTGTACCTTGCAAGGCAGCTGGATTCACAAGATTATGTGAGAATCCATTTTGCCAGGCTTCAAGTTATCCGTTTATAACACCTGCCAAATGTTTTTTTTTTTTTTTTGGAAAGTGCTTGCCCTTTTCCAAACAGTTTCTAATTATGACTTCCCAGGTGTAAAAAGTTTGAGAAATGCTGTTCTACAGCACCAGCCTTTAATGGTACATCAAAACATGATGCTAGAGGGGTACCTACAGCGTCACAGTCTGAAACATAGGGGCACTGACCAAGCTGGAGTGAGATCTGACTACACTTTGAAGCCTGTAAAGTAAAGCACAAGATGAGGACATTGTTGACAGAGAAAAACTGAGTTTTAAATGGAACAGTGTACAGAAAAGTACAGTAACCCTGAAAACAAATTCAAATGCATTGATAAATGACTTAGCATTAATCATGTGCCAAGGAAGAACAACTTGGGTGCCTTTATCAGGAACTTTTTAGAGAGAAAATGATGAAAACATATGAGAGCCAAGACTGGGGACTTTCTGAGATATCCCTCATTCATCTCCTTTGAAAATATGCATGACTGCAGCCATACATCTATATGCCATGTCTCGGGCTTTCTGAAGGCAGCCCTGCATGGGGTCTGGGAATGTGGAATGTGTGATGGGAGGGTGGGAGCTGGAAGATGAAACAGAATGTTGGTCCACTGGAAATCACCGAAGGGGGCCGGTGGGCTGGTTCAGGGCATCTGCAGGCCCTCAGGGTGGAGCACTGCCCAGGAGACCAACTGCAGCCGACCCCGGCCGTGATAAGGAAAGCTCATCTAATGTGAGCCCTGTTCTCAATACATCGTATAAACGCTGATAAGTGAAAGCTGGAGGCAAACGGTTGGAACAGGGCAATTTCCACACTCCTCCATTAGCCTCACAGTAAACAAGATGAAGGGCTGATAAACAGGCGTCCTCTGATCAGGCAATTTACTGCCCACAGTTCTCTAACTTTATCGCAATCATGACCTTAAATCAAGGAAACTGATGTACTGTACAGCTAAGATGAGGTATAAGTAAGAGGGTTTGAGATTAAGAAGGACATTTATTAAAAGAACATCTGCTTTCACATAAAACTTCAGACTATTAACTTTGTTCATCTGCAGACAATCCAGAAAATACCACAATCAAGAGCCCCGAGCAGCAGCGTTCCCTCACATACTGGCTGGTAATTGATAAATGGCTCTGATTCTGATGCCCTCTGTAGTTCAGCTCGGTCATATTCTATACCTGCTCTGTTTGGCTCAGGGACTAAGATCACTATAATCCTCTTAATTTGGCCTGTCTGCGTACAAAGACGGAGACTATAAGGACTCGGTTACATCAGCATTTAGAAATGAGAAATTTGAGACCGAAATCAGTTTATTTCAGTGAACTGGCTCACGGGTGTTAAGAAACTTTGCAACTTGTGACCTGTGACTCGAGAAGTACAGAGCTCGACAATAACGCCTGCAAGGGGGAAGTTGACGGGCAAATGGAATGTCTCATGCAGTTGTCCGATCAGGCAAGAGAAAAATATATGTGGCTGTTTGGCACCTTGGAGACACTTTTAAATAAGTTACATACCTGTAAAAACTTAGTTCATGAAAAATAAGTGAGGAACAATGCAGGAATGACTTGATAATTAATGAGGTACTTCCCTAATAATTCAGAATGGAGAACTACACAGTAGATAATGGTGAGTTCCTAGAGAACAGAGTGGGAGATCCTCTATTAATGAACCGTTCCATAAGAGTGAACTGATCATACTGATCACTTTCCTTATGAATGGTTCCTAATTAACCCTGAACAGGCTCATAAAGGTCACAAAACTAGCAATGACTTAATTAATTACTAATTACTTAAACATCAATTACTCTCTTTATGTCCCCTAAAGTAAAAAGATACACAATATTTAGTGTAGCAGATACATAATATTGAGTATAGTAGTTCTGACTACTTACTCGTTTTATGTCCCCTAAAGTAAAGTGATACATATTACTGAGTAGTTATTAAATGGTCCCTCATTACTTCATCATTGCCTGATGATTACTTACTCTTTTTATTAACTAATCATTAAATAATCATCAGCAACATTATAAAATTTGATTGGGGATTGCTCATTAACTGATGGTTAACTAGCATGTTAGTTCTTCATTCTTTCCTCATTCATTACCTGGTAACAATTCAATTTTTGTGTACCCATTAACAGTGTGCAGCTCTTGTTTTTGGTTTACAGTGTTCCTGTCAGAATGCTCAGCTGTCACGACAAAGAGAAAGTTAGTCTTTTCTAAAGCGCTCCAGGAGGCTCACTCTTCCTCTTTTGTGAAGTATCTGGCAGTGAAAATGTTCGCGGTGGTCACTGTGTTGAAAGGTGCGCTCAGTAGGTGTGCTAAGTGCTGAAATAATTGTTGCATTTTCCTCCTGAGGAAAATGCCAATTGTGTGCGCAGATGTGTGGTACGCATAAAGGTTGCGGTTTGTTAGGATGGCCATATTGTCATTAAACTGATGGAAATGTCACTAGCTTTGCAGGGAGGCTTTTTGATCATAAAGCAAAATATTTTGGGGGGCTTTTATGTCTTTAATTCATAGGACAGCTGAAGACATGACAGGAAATGAGCAGAGATAGCAGGGGGGGTGACATCTAGCAAAGGGTCGGAGGTGGGAGTCAAACCCATGGCCTCTACAGAGAACACAGTCTCAGTACATGGGGCAAACACTCTATCAACTGAGCTACCAGCCCACTGAAACTTGATATGATGATGGCAAGAAGGCAAAGATTCACTAAAGTCATTATAGTATATTGAGTCATTTTTTAAGAAAAAGTCAAAATTCTTTACTCTTCTCTGACAGTAAACTGAATATTTTTGAGTTGTGGACAAACAAGACATTTGAGGACGTCATCTAAAACTTTGATCAACATTTTTCACCATTTTCTGAAATGTAATGGACCAAACAACTAATCGATTAATCAAGAAAATAATCAACAGATTAATTGATGATGGGAATAATAATTTCTAAGGATTGAGCTACAAGAACTGTGGCTTTTAAATACCGTCTGTACATATGCAGATTAATGCAAAACAAAAGTAAAGGAGTTTTATGTAAAAATGTCAAAGATTCTGTTCACCCTGTGATGAATACAGTTAAAAATGAATTTAAAAAGAATTTATTCTTTAGGGGACTTGGATATCTGTAATCCACCCAGTAACTGTCAAGATGTTTTACTCCTGATCCCAGGTCAAAACTGACCCTAAGGATCTGACCTGACTGCACCCCAGTGACAGACAAGAGGTCAAAAGGAGATAATAAAATCACAAAGAGGAGACTTGGACAGAAACGTCTCTGTTCAGTCTTACAACAACAAGACTGACAGCAAGATTAGTTTCACTGCCAGATAACGTTTAACTGGCTGTGTGGAATATGGTCCCATTTCACTGCCAACCAGTACAAACTGATCAGCCTTTGAGAGGATGTTTTATTTATTCTTTATTAAGCAAGGAAGTGGAGATTTTTAAAAAACATCTTGAGTGGAGTTCTAGTCAGGATGGAAGCAGTTTCACATCCTAGAAAATAACTAAAAGCGACACAAGGCGAGAGTAAAAGAAGAGAAGCATACAGGTCATACAGCACAAGTCAAGGATTATGTAAAACGGCAACATGTTTCCTTCAGGGCACTTTGTAAAAGACCTTTAAAGGTACCAAAGGAAGAGAGTCCATCTGAGGTAAATGGTATTTTTCAGCTCATTCCACACTCAGGATGCATAAAAGGAAAAAAGTGGTTTTAC
Source organism: Lutjanus campechanus (assembly GCA_027495735.1). Classification (NCBI taxonomy): domain Eukaryota; kingdom Metazoa; phylum Chordata; class Actinopteri; order Lutjaniformes; family Lutjanidae; genus Lutjanus; species Lutjanus campechanus. Next base: position 2,154 of record JAJHUR010085721.1, on the reverse strand, counting down.
TGAGCTCTGAGTGCACCCTGGAGAGTTTTAGAAGAATCCGATTAGTAGATCTACAGCTACAGCTGCTGGTGTGATAGGATGAAAAGTGTTGTTATGTTAAAGGGATAGTTTGGATTATTTAAAGGAGGGTTGCTGAGGTGATCCAGCTTATCCAGCTGGTCCATATTCTATGTTGTAGATGGTGATCAACATGCCCCCCCCAGTGTGGAGAAGCAGTAGGAGTTCCGGTGGAGGAAGCGAAGCAATGTACTTCTGTGGACAGGGTCAGCTGCAACACGTGTTTTAAACACCTAAAAAGTTGTTTTCTTCTTGAAGGGCTGAGGTTCTATTCAGAACTATTTGTTTCTGGCACTTGAACCCCCTGGTGGGGTTTACATAAAACCCCTCGGCTGGAAAATGGTTCCTACTAGAACCAACTGGGAGGGTTTTCAATAAAACATTTGGAATATAAAAGGGTTCTCAACAGAAGCCCCAGGTGGGTTCTAGATAAAAAAGTCATTGAATTATAAAAGGGTTCTCAGTGGAACAACCTGGGTGGGTTCTAGATAAAGCCCTCGGGATATAAAATGTTCCTGATAAAACCCCCTCGGTGGGTTCTAGATAAAACATTGTAATGTAAAAGGGTTCTCGTTAGCACTCCCAGATGGGTTCTAGATAAAACACTTGGAGTATAAAAGGGGTCTTGTTAGAACCCTAGGTGGGTTCTTGATAAAAACCCTTGGCATATAAAGGGGCTCTTGATAGAACCCCGCTTGGTGGGTTTTAAATAAAATACTTGGAATATGCGAGAGAACTCAGTAGAACACCCCAGGTGGGTTCTAGATTAAACCCTTTGGATATAAAAGGGTTCTTGATAGAACGTGTTGGGGTGGATTCTTGATAGAAACTTTTGAATATAAAAAGGTTCTCAGTAGAACCCCTTAGATGGGTTCTTGTTCCACACATAGAAAGAGGAAATAGAACCTTCAGAGAGAGTTATATGTGGAACCATAGAAAGGTTTTCTGTGGAACCTCTCATAAGGGGTTCTAGGTGGAACCTTTCACAGATGCTCGGGGGTATAACCCTTTATGTTGGGTTAGTAGTAGAAATCTTTGAAAGGGTTCCAGGTGAAACATTTAGAAAAGGTTGTACCAGGAACCAGAAAGGTTTCTCCTATGGGGGACAGGTCGAAGAACCCTATATGGTTTAGTTAACAGTTTTATTTCTAAGAGTGTAGATTGACTGTGGAGAAGAAGCTCTAAAAATCTAAACTGTCCCTGTGAATAAACACCAAGCAGATGAAATGACTTTATGAAATGATACAAAGAGCCTCAACAAAGATGTTCAAATAGTTCAGTAGAGAGATAAAAGTGACATGAGAGCACAGTGTAATTAAAGGTGTGACATGTGACTGGGAGCTCTCTCACCCTTGGGGTCGGGGTGTCACACTGTAGATGGCAGGGTCACACTCGGTCGCCGTGGTAATTATGCGCCGCAGGCTGAAGAGCCGGGGGGTCTGATTTAATTATGCAGCTCTGGGTTTGTCAAACAGAGCTGAACTGGCAGACAGACAGCTTTCAACTGCAAATCTGCTGCCTTCAAAGACACACACTCTGTTTGACAGAGCAGTCCATGAATATCACTCACTTAGACTCACTGTGTTGTTCCGCTATAATAAAGACACACAGCCGTGCATACGTTGTATCAGTCAGTCCACTTCCTCGCTGAAAAGTCTCAAGATGAAAACAAGTAATTATCTCACCCCCGACAAAAGATGTGCGTTACGTCATCCCACCAAAGCAGCCTCGCATGATGAGTCAGTCAATTTTGTTTTGTTTCATTCTCACGAACTTGCTCAATTGACCCTTCACGAAGCCCCCTGAAGGGAAATTATAATAATTCCTTATTACTCATTAGTGAGAATAATTTTAGACACACACACACACACACACACACATTAACATAAATGAAAGGTGTTTAGTGATTATGGAGCTGTGTGTGTGCGCGCCTCAGCCAAATGTGCTAAACACACCCACGCTGTTAACTTCAATATTTACACTTTATTTCTGATAGAAAATAATTTCAAAGGACTTTACTAATCCACACTGCTGTGTGAGGGGAAAAAAAAGTCTTAACATAAATGTAGGTGTTTTGTGATTGTGGGGACGTGTGTG
>JAJHUR010085720.1:0-12761 GCA_027495735.1 Lutjanus campechanus | reverse complement strand
CCAAAAGACTTTGGGGGGAAAAAACTGCTTTGCAGAAGCAACCCACATGGTCTAGTCCCAGGTCTGTTGGCGTGCTGTTTTCCTACCACAGCCACGCCTCCACATGACTATGTTCTAATCGGCAAAATGGCTGAAGCCACAGCAGGAGTTAACGTCAGTTTTATGGCTTTCAAATAGCACCAACTAGCAGCTAATGTTCACTGATGAATTAACAGCACACTGTGCAGTGGGCTCCAGTTGTGAACGCTGGTCTGAAGTTGGTGCATCAGAGAACTGTGCTGACACTGAACTGACAGAGAGCACTAAGTGTGTCTGTTGTGTTAATGACAATAAATCTAATATATATATACGTATATATATGTACACACACACACAGTATATCATGCTTCTACTCCTGAAGCTAAGTGTGCTTTTAACTAGTCTAGTGGAGCCCGGTGAAGAGACAAACGTAGAGAAAGAGAAAAGGAGAAGACAAAAACTAAATCATGTTCTAACCTCAATTTCATAGATTGTTATAAGCACAGCAAAGCTGCTCAGATGGTTGCAGGAACACACAGTGTATTCTTGGTTGGACTCCACCACACTGCAGCCGTCAGCAGACCACGTCCCACCATTCTTGGAGGAATCCCAGAACACACAGATCCTGGTGTCATTTGACTGTGAATCAAAATGGAGATAATGGCTGTTATAGAAGTACTATTTTCCTGCAGAGATAGATTGTTGTCCTTAAAAGGGACAGTTCACACAATTTACCTGCAGTGCTATGTATCCATCTAGATTGTTTTGGCGTGAGTTACTGTGTGTTGGAGATGTCTGCCCTCTCTCATTTATAATGGGACTAAATGAAAGTGAAAGAGCCTTTCAAAAAATAAAGATAATCCACAGACCTTGTTGTGAACAGTTTCATGCAAGAACTATTTTCCTTCTACCTAACTACACCTGACAAATGTACCATCACGCTCTGTATTTACCCGTCTGTCCTTGCTCTTTGGTATCTTTGCTTATGTCAATTTTACAAAGCTGCTCTTATTTTCTTTCTCTTGTGTCTGTCCTTGCCTGCATTTGTTTGTTGTTGTTATTGACCTTGCTTGTGTTTGCTTCTTGTCTCTGAACTGTGATTTGCTCTGCTTTTATTGGTTCCGGTGTCCGTTTTCTGCTTAAGACCGTCTTTGTTCTGCTTTTACTGTAAATTAGCATAACTTTACAATTGTTTTGACTTGTTTCTTAATTCTTATATTGACTTTAAGCTGAGTGCCATCTATCTCCATTATATTAGAGAGAAAGCAAAAAACTCCACAACTCACATCAGAACAATCTTGATAAATAGCACTATAGGTAAGTGATAAAAAGTGCATTTTTGATTTAGAGGTGAACTGTCCCTTTAATAATAAATTCATTGTTACCTGTTTCAGGTGGTTCAAAGTTATCGTGACTGGCTTTTCCAGGTGGCTCGTGTTTCTGTTGCTGACAGTGACTGTCACGACTTTAGAGTTGATCATAAATCCTTGATTCTCATGTGGTTTCATCCCACTAAAGAAGCCATCTGCAGAGTCCTCCAGGTTGGTGTAGATCATCAAGGACACCACTGTAAAACCTTTCACAGTCATAGCAGGATAACATGAGAGTTACTGGATGATCATTACATTCAGGACATCTACTGTCTATCTGCCTATGACAGTGTTTACAAATCTGTTAATTATAGACATGATCATTACCAGGGTAAACGGAGAGATCTCCAGCAGCTGTCTCTAACTGGATGTCCAGCTCGGCTTGTGTAGATGATAGAGTCACGGGTCCTTTGGGTACATCAGTCCCAGTATATACCCGCAGCACCAGTTCTGGATCCAGGTACAAAGATCAGCTTTTGATCATCTTCTCTGTTCATACTGTAAATGACTTCAGCGAAAGAGAAACTTGCAGGAACAAACAAAGTAAAGAAAGCAAAAAGCTGCTTTGCTATGTGTCAGTTTATATTGAACCTGTGTGACTGGAGGAGTTCGTTGTCCCAGGGGGCGTGATGAAAGGTCCTATGAGCTTCAGAGCGTTCTCCACCAGGTCCAGAAAGTTGGAGACTTCGATGTTGTTCTTGATGGCTACACCAGACAAGAACTTGTCGCTCGTAGACAACAGTCTCTACAGACACAAGAGTGGACGGGTAGAGGGAACAACATGAGCGTGTGAGAGTCAGACTGAGGCAGACTTTCAGACCGCGTACCTCAGAGAAATCTGAACACCACGCGGCAGAACTTCCTGTTTCTGTGCTGGTTGTGAGGAACCAGAGGTGGGAAAAGTGCACCCATTCTTTACTCAACACTCTTAGAAATAAAGGTGCTAACCAGAACATACAGGGTACTTTGGCTTGTCCCCATGAGAGAACCCTTTTTGCTTCCTGGTAGAACCCTTTATAAAGGTTCTACCTGGAGCCTTTTCAGGGAGTTCTACGTAGAACCCAATGTAAAGGGTTATACCTGGAACCCTCTGTGAAAAGTTCCCCCTATGAGATGTCCTACAGAGAACTCTTATATGGTGTAATGGTTCCACACAGAACCCTCTCTGGGGGTTCTATCCAGAATCTTTCCACCTTCTCAGGGACCCAAAAAGACTCCAGCCCATTTTATTCATCTTGTTATGTCATGTCATATGTGACATGAATAAACCAAGAAACCGTCATGTGTCATTGTTTCATACATTAAGGTTGAAATCAGTCCTGATGTCGGGGAGGTGGCGTGCAATGACACAAAATAAAATGAATCAATAATTCCCTTTAAATGCATTCAAATTAAAATAGCAAGCCTGTTTTTACAATGGAAAGAGTAGACAGGACTGATATCTGTGTTAAAATGTAGGAGGTAGAAGTAAGAAGCTGGAAAATAGATGCTAAAAAAAGAAGAATCTACTTAAGTACAATAAAGTATTTGTATTTGGTTACTTCTCAGCACTGCGTGGAATAAAAGGCTTTTATATAATCAAATTGCATCTAAATTAATTTATGTGCAGAAATACCTCGAGCATGTGATCTCCATGCAGCCTTGTTGGATTCTGACTTTCTGTAAGTTCCACACAGCTTTTTATCAACTCCATCACAAGATCGTGTGCAGCAGGAAACGTCTACGAGAGCAATTTGAGGAGAATGAAATCAAAGTCTGAGGCAACCGACATTTTTGATTATATGCTGAACTGTGAATAAACTGGTTCCGGTGTAGCTTTACCTGTTTAATATCTCTGAAGACATCACAGTTTAACTCTGAAGAAACAGGGAGTTTTGTTTCATTAAATGTGTTTGCTGTTGACCACAGTGCTCATTATGAGGATACCTGCATTAACTGAACAATCACTGCTCCAGTAATGGATGCTGGAAAAGGTTGAGTGTTGCTGTGTTCTTACCGGTGCAGCGAGACTTGCTGTTGGCATAGTTAGTGAACCCTGCAGGGCATGCACAATAATGGCCACTGGCTCCATGATGGCAGGCTCCATATCCACAAATTGTTTTATCAATCATGCATATGTCTAAAATAGAAACAAATCAAGGGGAAGAAATGGTTACACAGTTTCTTTCTGTTGCTGATGATGGAATAAAACATATCTTGGTTCATATGCAAATGGTGCTCCGGAGGTTCTTAAAGATGATGCATAAAAACACAAAACAGACTTCTTGTGCATTATAACCAAACTATATCGCACAAATATATTTTTGTTGTCTTAATATGAAGTCCTGAGTGGCCATTTTCCTCTGAAAATTTAAAGGGACCCAAAACAGTCCCTTCAAAGTGAAATAATTTACACAACATAAGACAATGACTGAATTTGTGATGATTGAAGAGGAGGAGGAAACACCAAGATGTATTTTTTGTAAAAAGGGAAAACCCACTGGACACTATGAGCAGTGTACAACCTGACAGAGAGTTACCAGTAACCTGAGAGGTTTTATTATGCAACACTCCAAAGTGAACCCCCTTAGCTTAGGGAAATATTTTGCTATTTTGAAACTTAAAGTGGTTTATGCAAACATGCATGTTGCTTTCTGACCACAAACCTTTTCCTCTTGACATCTGTCAGCATCTCTGTTAGCACGCAGAAGAAATTTAAAAATAGCTGAGAGAGGAAGCCATCAGTCAACCATCAAGATGAGCGAGAGATCAGACTAAGAGCACTGCAGCACAGTGAAGAACACAAACTACTGTTAATCAAGTATCAAATGAATCACCAATTATTTTTATGATCAATCAGTTTGAATAATTTTCTAAGGGAAAAAAAGTCAAAATTCTCTTATTTCAGCTTCTTAAATTTGAATATTTTCTGGTTTCTTTAGTCCTCTCTGATGGTAAACTGAAGATCTTTGAGTTGTGAGTAAAACAAGACATTTGAGGACATCATTTTAGGCTTTGGGAAACACTGATCAACATTTTTCACCATTTTCTGATATCTTAAAACAAACAACTATTAATTGATTAATTGAGAAAATAGTCGACCAATTAATCGACTAAAAAAATAATCCCTAGTTGCAGCCATAGATTATTTTAATTTTTAAATTAAAATATTCTCTCCTTGAAATCAGAGAAGACAGGCCGATGTTTACATTTTTCCAGACAAAACGACAGTGAGAAGTACTTTAACCAGTTAACAAGAAGCAGGAGCAGATTTATATTTAGATCATTTTATTTTGGACGTTGTATTTTGTGGTTATTACAGTGGAAACACCACCACTTTAGTCCACATGGGGCTCTAAAATAAACAAAATATTAAAGTCCCTCATCTTAACTTTATATACATTTTATCTTACAGATTATTTAAAATAAAAAGAATCTGCATTTTATTTTATACATGCACCAAGAGTGAAACACGCTCTTTATGAACGTGTTGAGGGCTGGCACCATATCAGATGTTTCACTATGAGATTATCATGACCACAAGAATTCTTGTGGCATCAATGGAAAATGTGATAATTCATCTCCAACTTTTTTTTCTCTCGGTTTATTCTGCATTTTGTCCGAGTCTGTGACCATAATTGTACATTTATAATCATCATATCAATATTTAGTTTAAATATCAGGGTTATCATCAATTTCAGTATTTTGCAACAAATTTTACATGTAGATTTCTCCTGTATTGTCCTTTCACATGGAGGTGTAAAAGAACAGGCCACGTCAAATTATTCCAACAGGATGATCAGGATATTTTAGATCTTATGAAGGGTTCTTAGCTGAGAAAGAAAATTGAGAACCAACGCTAAATATGACTCATCACAGCATTTTCTTGTAGGGAAGTTACTCATAAGCATCTTACCTTTACATGTGACATTGTCACCTTGCCGAAAAATGTCCACTCCACTACTGGAGATGAATCCATCATCACAAATGCATGAATAATGTGGTATTGTGTTAAAACACTCGGTATTAGGTCCACAGAGGTCTGGGATCTCCACACACTCATTAATATCTTAAAGCAGAAGATGAAAGACAGGATAATTATATTTAGATTACAGCTGCAAAACTTCAATCTCACAGTTTGTGCCATAACTTATTCAATATACAAGATAACTTACCTTTACATGTTGCAGGTGTGTCTGCTGAAAAATTCACAGCCTGCATTGAGGATCTGAAACCATCTATACATTGGCAGTAGAAGCTGCCATTTGTGTTGAAACAATGAGCATTCTCTCCACAGGGCCCGATATAATCAGGATCATCCTCATCAACATCACACTCATCGAGATCTTAAATAAAGATACAAAATGTTAAAAATGTATATCACATAAATAAGGGTTTGAATAAACATATTTAAATGGATCTAAAATCACTTATAGCTTGTAAGTTAGGAACACAAACTTTTATTTAAAAGGTGCTCAGTACAACTTTAACTTTATCATATTACAGCTAAACAGTGCACTAGAATATGTTTAGGAATAAACTTTAGGAACAGAAAATAGGCAATGCAGTGACAGAATATTGAACCATTTCTGATCAACACTGCTTAATTAGAGTTTCAGGAGTCTTCACAACAGTCATCTAGTTTTTGATTTGTATGCACTGTTTGTACATTATGCATGATGTACTAACTAAACTAATTATGTTTTATAATGTGACAATGCTGTGTTTAAGATCTGGGTAGGTTCAGGGACAGAAAACACTTGGCTGGGTTAGAGAAAGATCATAGTTTGGGTTAAAATAATCACTCTTGTGGGATCTTTTTCAGGTCTGGGGTTCCCGTCTGGATGTGAGAGCCAGAAAGGCGGCTGCCTGATTACAGTCTCTCGTTTTACAACTAAACAGTCACTAAAACGAGTTTCTAAAACACAGCAAATAGGCAATGCAGTACCAGAATCTTGATCCATATTTGATCAGAGTTTTGTGAGCAGTTTGAGTTCAGATGATCATTTTTTTCCTCAACTTTATTGGCGATCTGCTGCAACCTCCAGGGTAAATGTTGTATATAGCACCTTTAAATTTCAATACAACACTCTATTCATGCCAAAAAATTGACATTTTAGATGCAATTCACAGTATATACGATTTTACTTGACATCAATCAAACAGAAAACAATATTCTATATTTTTAGTTTTTAATTTCTGAAGGCAAAGATGACAAATCTATGACAAAAAGAGAGACAAGTCACAATATGCCTGTTTTTACATCAGTTATGTGTGAAGATAAGTTTGCTTTTCATACCAATGCAGTTTTTCTTCACAGGCAGAAATCCTGTAGGGCAGGACGGTTTCGACAGGACCACAACGAAGAAGAGGTACAGACCTGAAAAACAAGCAATGTGGATGTATGTGGCCATCTTACACGCAATGCATCGTGGTACATGTAGGCACCAACAAGCAGGAGAACTCAGTTTTCTTGGTCAATATGGCTCACAATGTTGACTTTATTGTTCCAAATGACTACATTTGCCATCAACACCGACTAGACATCTACATGATGTAAACAAGATGATCTTAAGTAATCCGGTCATGATTTTTGGAAAGAGACATTTGTTTTGAATTTTAGAAGGCCGACATCTCTACAGCCGGTATCTCCAAAACTCTGCAACTCACACGGTGGCTGCAGCCGCGCTGCTCACCAGGTGTGTGCTGCTGCTCTAAAATATTACAATGGGTGCCATATTAATATAAATAATATAAGACATGAAACAGGCCTAATATTAAAACATGTAAGGAAAAATAATAGACCTTGAATATGATAGTGAGACAGTTTCCATCATTAATGGGTGATGCATAAGAGGAAGATTTATGTACAGTATATATTTATTACAGATATAGATTGATGGATCAGAATGTACAGAGAGTAAGTACAAGTAATTTATAATTTGAAAATACAAAAGTACATTCTATACAAACTAAAATTTTCACATTTTGATCATTTGTAGCCTCGGTATGGGTCTGACGCCCCAACATCATGGATGTATAACAAAAACTGGACACGGCTCAACGACACATGAATCCAAAAAAAGCCACTTCCAAAGACCTTCAGACGAATGCGTCCTGTGCTCTTTGAGCTGCAGCAACAGACTTCAGTCGGCTGAGCCAGCTAACTTCCAGTTTAGCCCTCCGTTAACTTTTAACGGCCATAAAAAAAAACTTATGCATCATGCAGCTCTCCTAGACTTTCTAAATGTCACTGGACCGAAAGGATCAAATCTCGACAGTGAAACGAATCATTCTGCAGGGGTTGTGATGCTCAAAAAATTTGTTTTATAGCCGCTTCTTTCATAATGTATACAAGTCAACTGGAAAAAGTCTTTTTGGGCTGCTGCACATCACCAGATGTTGTAAATACATAGTTTGGCACATTCTCTGAAGCCTTACACTGAAAAGATGACCTCTGCTAATTTCCTACATCAGAGATTTGAAGAGGCCAATCAGGACATCTTGGACGTGCGAGGCTGTGAATTCAGTAATTTCAGAATTCCAGCATGCTGGGCAGTTTCTAGCTAGTATACTACAAGTTCTAGAACACGTGTTAATCAATATTTTTCATCTGTCGTCCTGATCATGAGAATTTAAATGAATGAATCTGAAAATGTTGTAAAGACCCTCTGGCAGAGAGACACAGACCTCCATTTGTCAAGTAGAGCATATGGACACAGGAAGAAAGTGTCTGGTCACATTATTTTTTTTTTAACATTAATTCAGTGTTCTCCTCAAAGAAGCAGCAAATTAAATTTTAATTTAAGGGTCAGTTCATCCAAATCACAATGAGACATACTCTCTGTAGCGCTGCAGCGATTAGTCAATCAAAAGAAAATCAGTTGCCAACTATTTTGACAACTGATTGTTTCTCATTTCATTTTTCAAGCAAAAATGTCAAATATTTGCTGGTTGTAGCTTCTTAAATGAAAGGATTCGCTGCTTCTCTGTGTCATTTACTACAATAAAGGAGGGTTTTGGACAAAAGAAGTTATTTCAAGATGTCACTTTGGGCTCTGGAAAGTTGTGATGGACATTTTTCAAGATTTTTATACATTTTATAGACTAGACCCAATTAATTAGGAAAATAATTCTGTCTAACTCTGGTATCCAGCCAATCAGATAGTTTTGGTTTTATTTGTTGATATTTTAAGACATTTGCTGCTCAAGAATTTGTTGCAACACTTATATACAATATAATGGAGGTGAATGGATTTTTATACTTTATAAAAAACTCTGTCAACAGTTTAATTTGTTTTACCTTTGTAAGAGAATAGTTTCCAGTAAAAACTGTTAGCCAGACAGATAGTAGATATTACGGGTACATTAGAGAACTGACCACTTAATTACTAACATCAGGAGAGAACTCATACTTATTTTAAGAAGTGGCCAGTTAAGACTGTAATCATGACGTTATAAAATATTTCAGAAGTCTCAGTTTCAGAGAAACAAGATAGAATCTCTTAGTGTTGTTACTCAGTTTCCTCCTCTGAGGACCGATACGTGTCGTTTTGAGTTTCTCACCATCTTTTTTTGAAGCGAGTTAGATTTTATCTCAGTGGAAAGTCGTTTAAGAAATAAAACATGATAAACACTTACAAATATAAGCGTTTCCCCGAGGATGGAGTTGTAGCAGCAGACGACAAGTGGGTGCACGAGAGCTGAGATAATTAATCGATCATCAATCAATTATTAAATTAATGGACAACTGCTCTGATGATTGATTAATCAGTTTCTCCTCTATAACAGTAAACTGAACATCTTTGCAAAAAACAAGACAAGACGTCATCTGGAGTTTCAGCAAACATTGATCCATATTTTTCACCATTTTCAGACATTTTTCGTAGACCAAACAACTAATCAATTAATCGAGAAAATAATCAACAATGACAATAATTGTTAGTTGCAGGCCAAGGGGGCACACACACTTTTTTTTGTGCACTAGCACAGTATAGCCTGCTGGGAGGTGTCTGTCTGCCGGCACGGCAAGAGTCAGAGTGTTTAAGACAATTATCTATTTATTTAACAAAAAGTATATTAACATGCATCACCTGTTTCTTTATCAAACAGTATTAATTTACTTAAATTACACTTGAAGGATCCATAACAAAAAATAATATAACACGAGTTAAGACGCAGCCCGACCCTCTCGTCTCCCCTCCAGCAGCCGTGGTCATATTTTAGTCGCAGTGCACTGCTGCTGCTTCTCGGTGAATATAATGATTTCACATAAATCATATAGAAAATCTTATTGTATTCTTCCACATTTCTAAACGTAAATAAAAACAATCTATGACATGTGCCACAATATGCCATGGTGAGTTATGCGTTTAGATAAATTTGCTTTTCATACTGAGGCACATTTGATTAAATCCTTTCAGACTGAAACATTTGAATAAGAACTTGAACCTCTGAACATTTAAAGGGAAAATTCTGCACCGTACATGTGGAAGTCCAGTCAGTGTAAATGTCGTCAACTGAAGCTTTTTAAAAAAAACGCAGATTCAATTCTAGTCAGAGTTCACAGTCACCTCCAAACCTGTGCCTGCTGCAGCTTTTTCTTTTCCCGTCCGTATTTTATGGTTTTTATTAGCCTGTTTGTGCGTGGACAGCAAGGTTTGGACATTTAATCAAATTGTAGGCCAAGTCAGTAATGAATTATGATATTAAAAGTAATAAAGTAGATTACACATCATAATGCATAAAATTACAGACTTGAAAAAATACGCACAAGTACCCAAAAAATTAGAAATTACACTAATAAGTAGTTGTAATCAGTTTGTTTCACCCCTTAAAGCTTTGCACAATATCTGCTATTTTATCTAAAACTTGAGAAGAAACATACACAGATATAAATACATATTCGTAATTTCACAGGCTGCTGCAACCAGTTAGCTGCCTCCTTGATGCACAGGACATTTTTAAACATTGAACAGATTTTCCATTCCAAATAGTGAGACAATTTTACAAAAATCTAATTGTGATTTTGACATTTTTGAGGTGGCATTTCTTCTGATGAGCAGTCGGCACAGTTACTTCAGTCTGACGGAGATGTAATCCAGTTTAAAACACGTTCAACATTACATCATGTCACACAGCAGATAAAACTATGTTCTCCTGTGCTTGATGCAGCTCTCTGCTCTGCTCCACTCTACTGCACTGCACATCACACATTAAATTAAAGAGTGTATTTGATCTTCATGCAACATACACGCATTTGGTTTTTAACTTCTTACACACTGCTTACATTGTCTACAATGGCCAGAAATGATCAACTGTGAATTCTGCACTATTTTTTAAAATAACTGTAACTTGTATTCTTAAAGGGTCAAAGGTCATTGGATGTCTCACTTTACTCTTAAACTCTTAAAGCCTTAAGTCTGTAGAACATGGTGTGCAGGGCAGGTCTCCGCAGAACGGCATTTAATTTAAAATAGTATTTTATCAACATTCCACCGTTGACACATATTGCACCTCCTGCAATCTGAAAATTGCATTTGGCCACATCAGGATTTTGATAAAATTTCGATTGATTGTTCACTACTGTGCAAATGGGAGACAGATGTGACTCACCCAGAATCAGGAGGTTCCACCTGCCTGCCATGGTGAAGAGGGAAACAATGTCCAGATCCGAATACGTAAACTTACGACAACCAAAACATAAACCTAAGTTTAGATGGTGCAGTTCTCTTCTCTCTCTGAAGTCTCCCTCTCCTTGTCTCTGTCTCTTTCTGTCCTTTCACAGAAAGACAGAAAGAGACAGAAGGGGGTTCTCAGCAACCTCTCTTCCTGTTGGGGCAGGGTGATACTGAGAGGAAATAGTTATACCCAGTTTCTAAGCGTGTTCTTTTTGAGGCAGCTGTAGAGCTTTTTTTATTATTATTTTTTTTTATTAGCTGATTGAGTGATATTCTGCTTTGTCAACAAGCAAGTGATTTCGGTCTACAGCCTGCCTGATGGAACCTTCAGCTCCGATGAAGAGGAGGAGGAAGAGCCCCGTCAGACACACAAGTTTAGCATTATAAAATACAAAATCTTTAATTTAGCTGTAACCTAAAAAGTTTCATATACTTTTATTCAAGAAATTTTTAACATTTTTAACACAAAGAACACGGATTTTTATTGAATTTCAAACACATTATTCAATTATTAAAAAGGAATGAGTTATGTCACCTTCATCAGCACAGATTTCAACTCTGTTAGATGGAATATCTCAATGAAATGTTAAAGTTTTTCATTTCGCAGCATAGTCGTCAAGAGTAGCCATTTCATTTTTTTAGATTTGCAAAAAGTTCTTTTAATGCTAATCAAAATACACATATTTAAACCATTATTCTTATTTAGCTTTGATTTAGAAGGGCTACAGAGTTGACATGTTATGGCTGAGAACAGGGATGTTCCTGGCGACTAAGTTCTCCGTCGATTAAACGCAAAATTTAATGTAGACTAGTTGACTAGTAAGAAAACGGTCAGAAACCAATTAAAATTGAGCAGAATTTATTAATTTGTTATTAATTTCCAAAGCCGTTAATCCCTCAACAATCGCCAAATGTACAATAATACCGCTGAAATGTGTGCTACTTTGCGCTGTGCAATACAAATACTACACATTAACATACAAAACATGACAACAACTCACTATATACTTCACCTTTTCAGACCGAAGATCACACTGTTGGTGGGTAAAGGACCTGGAGCTAACATTAGCTGTGCTAGCAGCAGCAGCTTTGCTTGCAGGTTAACATCCGTGTCTGTGCTGAATGTGGTCACATGTTGCTCCAGTCGAGTAGTTATATACCAGTTTATTCTGTCACAGTCCACATTAAACATCATTTCCACTGACTAGATTAAAACACTGCCAAACCGCGCTGGTTTTACGAGCTGTCGTCTGTCCGGCTTTGACCGTATGAACTGCAGGGGTTGCCTGGGTAACACGCTTACGGCGTACAGTGAGAGGGGGCGCTGTGTGACGGGGCCGCAGCCCCGACTAGTGGCGGGCGGCTGCATAACATCTTAGAGGCAACAGATAACTGGCATTGTGCATGAATTAAATATTGATAAATGGTTTAAACGATTAGTATTTCGGGTGCAGACTACCGAGGGTGGCGGGTCCGTGTATTATCCGTCCATTCAATTATTCCATTCAATCTAGTAAACGAAAAACGAAAAAACGAGTCAATATTTTGTTTATTTGTTTTTCTGTATAACCAAAAAAATAAAAGATTAGTGTTTGTTTTCGTATTTTCAGCTCAAAACAGAATATATAATAGAGAAGGAAATGAAAACGAAATAATAAATCTTATTTACAATTATTGATTTTGAGTGCGCCTGTTTTGAGCATATGTGCATGGA
>JAJHUR010085719.1:0-10429 GCA_027495735.1 Lutjanus campechanus | reverse complement strand
CTTTTTTTTTTTTTTACCCTGGCCCCTCAGACAGCCTGAGTCCGCCACTGGCCATGGCCATAGCTAGGACTTTGAGAAATGGGGTCAAGTCCCAGAACACGCTCTCCAAGAAAAAGTTGATCCAAGGTAACAGTTAAGCGACTTGAGTGCCCCCTTATCATCTAATTTGTTCAGCTAATCAGTCAGTTATAATAATCGATAAAATTATTTTCCAGCATGAAGTCTGTTATCTGTGAAACCATGTATCTCCCCCCAATAATAGCCATGTTTTCAGTTTTGGGACAATAAAGTTTTCAGATAATCCAGTTGGTTTTTATATGGCTTAATGCTGCCCCTCTGTTTCACAGTCACAGTCGGGAATAAAGGTCTGGTGAGGAAATAATGAATCTTTTATTTATTAATTGGCCAGTCAAAATAGAATATATTGAGTCAGACAAAAACATTTTCATTATCTTCATTATTTTCATTCTCAATAATTATTTTGAGTCATTTTTAGATGAAAACGTTCAAATTCTCTGATTTCAGCTTCTCAAATGTGAGCATTTTCTGGTGTCTTTAGTTCTTTATGACAGTAAACTGAATATCTTTGGGTTGTGGACAAAACAAGACATCTGACGACGTCACCTGGGGCTTTTGGAAACAGTCATCAACATTTTTTTTTGTTTTGTTTTTTTGTTTAGCATTTTCTGACATTTAATGGACCAAACAACTAATCAATTAATCAAGAAAATGACCGACAGATTAATTGATGATGAAAATGATAACTAGGTGAAGCCCCATTATAAAACCAGCTCATTATAACAAAAAAATAGCACAGTGCCCGCATCATGCCACAGCACACTGACGCCAGGGTACAAGGCCACCTATGTGCGCCTTCTCCTCTCACTGGGGCCTCGGTCGGCATCATTAGTATTCTGCTCCATATGCGCCTATTGTTAGGACCCCAGCGGAGGAGAAGGAGGGAGGAGAGAAGGAGGTGTGAAGAGGAGGCGGCTGATTTAATTTCTTTTTCACCCTCTTTAATAATGGCTTCCTATTGTAGCAATGTTGGGACAGCTTGCGGGCTGCGCAAGAGCAGCAAACCAAACACAAACCAAAGTCCCAGACACTGCAATTACACTTAAACAGCATAAGGGAAAATGAAATAAAACATCATTTACAGCGGCAGGCATGCTCAGTGGTGCGTAAAACTTTCTGTGGGAGATGCCGCTGCAGTAATCTGGCACATAAACTTTTATCTGTCCTGATTAACCCAGTTTTTAATTCTTATGTTAATCCAGACAATCACTGCGTCACATATTTGTCGCAACTTGGCTGGAGCTCGACACAAGAAAAGAAAAGCCACCACTCATCAATCATCTGGAAGGTAATTATGACATAAAAATGTAGCTGCAACAGAAACACACTTGCTGAAGGAATAATTCATTCCTTTATGATGTGCAGAGAGCACAAATAAGAGCTTGTTAAGTAGTAAAAGCCACAAAAGTCCATGATGAGGGAACAATGGGCCATTAAATAGTCGCTCTGTGCCACAAACGGCGGCTGCTCCACCCCCTGGTTTCGTTCCCCACAGGCATAAATCTGAGCCCGAAGCCCAGAAACGCGTTACATCCTTTCAAACAGAGAGCCTATTAATCAAGTTGAGTAACTTTTTTTGCAGATAGAGGTCACCGCCACACAAAAGGCGCAGCCCAGACCAAGAGTCCATCCAACGGTCAGGCGCGTTAGGAAGAGGAGACGCTGTATTAGATATTCAAAACTCTGTGGGACTAAATGGGCGAAAATTATTATTTTTTCAACCCAGGGTGTGGTAATATGGTGTGAGTCAGCTGCTGGAGTCCAAACATGCAGTAAAAGACAGTCAAACTTCTTACCAGCTGACGCCTCAGTGTCAAGTTTTCCTGCCCCCAGCTGCTGAAGCACGCCAGCTCTCCTCTGGAGCTGTCCTGCGCCAGGGGGTCTCCCAGAGCCAGCGCCCCCAGCACCAGGCACTCCTGTCTCTGCTTGCGGAGCTCCAGCTCGCACAGCCCGGCCAGACTCGCCTCCAGGCGCTCCTTGGTCCGACTGCGCTCCACCGTCACCGGGAACGAGAACGCACGGTGCATGCCGCTTTTACACGCAATAAAAGCAATTATTCCCCTTATTTTGTGTTTTGTTTGATCTCAAATTTGCCCAGATTTACGAGGGCATCCGCGGGCTATAAAGGGCCATGCTGCATCCCATTCCTTGTAATAGTATGGTTGCCTTGGAGCAGCATGGTTTCCCAGACCATCTATGCGCTATACATTTTCTGTTTCGCAGCTGTCAAACGCAGGCACGGAGCCCCGCCCTCTGCGACCAGCCACGGCCAGAAAGTGGGAGTCATCCCCCGCCCCTTCGCAAATCCAATCTAAGCCGTCATTGGACGTGAGAGGCTGGTGGGGCGCTGTGCGTAACGCTGTCCCATCCCCCTTGATTCATGACAGAGACGGCTCGACCTCACCCATTCCCCCATCTCTGCCTAATGGACTACTTCAGGGGACGGTTATTTCTGAGCCTGTAGTAAAACACTTGGATTTTATTATCCTGAGACGATTTAAAGCCACCATGCAGTAGTGGTGCAAAAAATACAACAATAACAGGACTAAAATATACTGATGAAAGAGGCTGTAAAGATGGAGGGCAATTAGTTAGGATACAGGACAGGCTGCTTAGTGCAGAAATACATGCTGCAACTGCAGGACATTATAAAATACAGTGGAGAGTTAAATAGGATTGTGGCCCCACATAATGGCACATAAATAAGTAGAATGAGATGAATAGCTTATGGAAAATTGTTATTGTTAATTATTTAGTGTTACACCGCTGTTCCTCACTGAGCAATGTTGCACTTTTAATGTTTGGAAAAATATAAGAAACAGGAAAACATCCTCAGTTTGACTTATGAACGTTTAAGTCACTGACACATATTTTAGCCATTTTGTGTGTCTTAAGCAGCCCCGAGTTTTGGTTCACAATGTTTAAGTATGAAGTTTATAAGGGCTAAGAACATTATAATTGAACTGAGGATGGCCACCATGCTCAATTATGTCTCATAAGTTGTTAAAGCAGTTTTTGGGTTGATACCAGTATCTTCACTCTACATTGAAAACTGAGCCCCCCACTGATCAGCACTTACAGTATGCTGGATAACTCACAGGCTAGGTTATTTGCTTAAAAAAAGAGAAAATGCAACAACAGTTTTTTGTTGTAATTTTATCTGCATTCACTCACTTAGTTTATAGAATATAGAGACAGAGGTAATTTAATGAATACATAATTTATGCAGATGTAATCAAAGTGAGACAACAGGGAGCCACAATAATACTATGAACACACTGTACACTGAACATACAGTATGATGAGAAACTTGTGCTGCACATACAGCTCCCAAAATAACAATGCTTTCTATAGCTGACATCAATATTTAAACATCTTTTGATTTTATTTTAGTTTTTTAAAGTGCAGTAGCAGATGAATATTTCATCTTGGCTCATGCAATCTTCCTCTGTACTACTACACTGTAAAGTCTCCTGAGGTCAACATACTGGGTCTTTAAGGAAAACGATCAGTCAAAAACTTGGAAATGAGTGTGATTTGTCAAAATAAGCAAAAATGAAAGCATCACCTCCAAAAATAGCAACAGTATTTGTATATTATATATTTTTTTATTCATACTTCCAATCTCTACTTCACATGAACCAGAAAGCCACTTTCATCTTCAGTCTACGAGGCAAAGTCATCGGCAAGTCAGAACCTACGCGCAGCGCAGGTTGGATTCTTTTGTCAGTGTGTGTGTGTGTGCACACACTGCAGATATACACAACATATACTTACAGTATATTTATCTCATGTAGAAATTTCACTAAAAGTCTCTCTAGAGATCAAAACATTTTCTAAAAAAAAGAAAAACATACAGTAGAATTGTTTTGAACAGAACTACACCAGTACATATTTTATCAAGACACACTCAGAGAGGAGCATTTGCTATGAGTCTGATCACTGGTTGTTTTGTGTGTGATTCCTACCGTGTGTTAACCAAGGCTGTTACTTAGTACTGTGTTGTGTGGGTGGCACTCACATCTCGCTGGCTGTGACAGCAAGGCAAATGCCAATTAATACAGTCAATGAAGCGCACAATTCATTAGTTGTCAGTGACAAAAAAGGGTGGCATCCAGAACTCTCGGGTCACCTTGGTTCCACAGCTGTGCAGTGATAGCAATCATACAATCATTTTGTGTAACGCAGATAAAAATGTGTGAGTGCACAGCAGAAAAGAAAGAAAGAAAAACAAACAAACAAAGAAATTTAAAAAAAAATCAACAAACAGGTGTTCTCTGTGAGAGGTCGTTGCTTAGATTTGTTTAAGTCAAATGTGTTGGTACCAATAAAAAACACGAAAGGTTTTGAAAAAGTTTTGAAAGGAATTATGAAGGTAAAAAAAAGAAGAAGCTTAATTTGCATAATTGTGGAGATTGAGGAAATTAAATTCAAGTCTGCTGCGACAGTTCCTTGGAGGCCAGTGTGAATATTTAATTTGGACTGAGGAGGATGTGTGTTTTACAGCAGTTCAGTGGTAAAAGTTTTCAGTTGCACTTTATTTTACGGTATAAATAAGTTCTTTATCAGACAGTAGTTACACCCCATTTAGACACTGTACACTAATAAGACGTAACAAGCCATACTTTGTATCAAATTAGACAAAAACTAGAAATAGTATGTTCTTTATTAGACAGTATTAGACCCTTTATTAGATGTTTATTAACTTTATTAGACGTAATTTGGGACATATTACAACAGAACTGTCCTGTAAACTGAAGTGTATTGTTTACTGCTGTTAGACATAAATCGCATTATCTGTCTACAGTATTACAATAAATCTGTGCAGTCATACGTACACAAAATATTCCTCCACCTCTATACTTTTAGCCTTTACTTAGTAGATCTGGTTCATATATTGTTTTTAAATGGGAAAGTAGCACACATGTGATTTCACTTCAGTTTACAGTACAGTTCTGTTGTAATGTGTCCCTAAGAGAGTCTTATAAGTGTCTAATAAAGAACGTATTTTTTTTTTATCATACTGTCTAATAAAGAATACATAACATTTGTCATTTGTAAAATAAAGTGCAACCATATTTTCTTGTCACTACAAAGGATTTCACTCAGCCTTGACACGGCATTAAAATTTCAGTGTCCCAAGACTTAAAATCAGGTGTCAACAGAGCAAAACCAACTTAATCAAGCATTTACCACGTCTTGTTCAAAACAGTATGAGAAGGTCTGTTAATTAAAATGATAACAAAAAATAGAATTCAAGCATCTGAAAAGGAAAAAAAGAAAAATCCATTTCATCATACACTTTGAAAAACAAACTCTTTAAAGCATTTCAATCACATTTTCATATATATGACATTTCTGTACCATCATATACATGAAGCAGAACTTCATTATAATCTTTCAGTGTCACCAGGATTGTGAAAGTGATTTCTATAAAACAGAAAACATTTCCAACCACTCACATTCAGGTCACAAGGTTTTTCCCTGTTATCGTTACTCAGTGCCCTCCTTAAATGTAATAATACACACACACACACAGCAGTGGTCCAATCCTGAAGTCAGTCAGTAACACGCCATGCAGGCACACAGTAAAGACACCTTTTCCCTCATACAAATTATTCTGGCCTTACCCTGAAGTAGACAAGAACGTGTCAGTCTCGGATTGGGCTTTGGGATGAGACGTTGAAAGAGATTCACATGAAATCAAGTTAAAAAGAAGAAGAAGGAATAACACTATTCTTGAGCGGTAACAAACCAGCAGGATTAGAATCCAGCTATTCTGAATGAGTTTGGAGGATGTAAATCACCGGTGTGATTGTCAAATTAACTAAAATACAGCACAGAAATGATTTCCTCAGCCCTGCATTCGCCTCCAAACTTTCCTTCTTTACCCGACAAGGCCTTAAAGTGCTTCACTTTCTCTTTTTTCACAAGGAACACAAGGAAGTTTTTCTTAGTTTTGGAAGTACTTTCATCACTGAAGTCAGTCAGATGTCAGGGGTCTCTGTTGACAAACTCTTAAGAGATGCTCTTTACCACACCTGATCCAGTATATATATAATAATACATGACATACATGATAAATACTTCATTTAAAACAACATGATAACTCGTGAAGGTACATTTCTACATCTTTCTTTTGGTTCAATTTAGATGCATAAAGTTAATTCTCATGCTTTCATTGCATCCAAGACAGACACTTGAAATGGGGGAAGAGGATGTATAATATGGGTCGAGGAAGGTGTTCCCAAAGGAATAGTTTGGCATATTGGGAAATATGTTTATTTTCTTTCTTGCCAGGAGTTAGATGAGAAGATTGATACTGCCCTCATACCTGCACACTAAATATGAAGCTAGAGCCAGGAGACGGTTGGCTTAGCATCATAAATGAAAAAAAAAGAAGAACGAGCTAGCATACAGACTAGACAGGCTAGGTGTTCATCTGAGCCAGTGGTTCTTAAACTCAAAAAAGTTCATGCTCCACTCCCCATATTTAAAAAAAAAATCAACAGTGATAGGGGAAGCAACTAATGAAAAGGATCCAAGTTGAATTTTAGTGAAATAAAGATCAGCAAACAATTATTTTCTTTACATAAATCATACTCATTTAGCTTAGTTTCACACACTTCCAACATTTTTGTATCATATCTCAAAAACTTTGTCTGGAATAATAAATCATCAGGCTCTGTAATGATATCTTTACCTTTCCTCCTGTACCTCCGTCACTCTTCTTCCTATCCAATATTCTGTAACACTCTCAAAACTGGGACATTTCTGGGGTCAGCTCCACCAAAACAAAGGGACTGTCCTCAGAAAACTGGGACGTCTGGTCATTCTAATTTGAGAACCGCTGAGCTAAGCTAAGTGGCAGCTGGCCAGTACAGTCAGGAAATGTATGCCTTTATTACAAAAGACTGGAAACAAGGAGAAATGTCATGCTAAGCTAAACTAAGCTAAGCTAACCAGCTGCTGGCTGTAGCTTCATATTTACTCTATAAACACGAGATCGGTATTGATTGTCTCATCTAACTTTCGGCAAGAAAGAAAATAATCATATTTCCCAAAATGCCCCAAAACTACTCCTTACAGCAAAGACTTGTCAAGCCACTAATGTGGTGACATGGACAAGGGGTTTTTCACAGAGGGCAGATGAAGGGTTCATCTCCAAAATGTTATATATCCATTTTTAAGAGAAACATCATCGATCATCGTTCATCATTTGATCTTAGAAATTTAGATGATCAAGTCTGTCTATGGATTTTAGTTACTTAGCATGTGACATAAATTGATAGATTAAGCACTCAATCATTTTGTGAAAGTGGCATAACTTTGTTTTCAAATGTTGGATATGTCATTTTGGAACAAAACTCTTCGATTGTAAACTGTACCCGGGTGGGGGGCTAATGCAAGGCGGCATCCAGATGCATTAGCATTAAAAAAAGGCAGTCTGGCTGCAGGAGCCAGAAAAGAAAAATTAAGAAACATACACGTGTGGAATGGTAAAAATGTCACACTTTACAGCACACAGTTGTGTGCATACACATGCACTCTCTCACACACACAAACACACACACACACACCCTCTCTCTCTCTCTCTCTCTCACACACACACACACACGCTCACACACGCGAATATAATCGCGCGAATGCAGAATCATACTTGCACACTGGACATGTCACAGACATATCTGGCATGCATTTTTTAGAAGAAAACACTTTTTGTTAGAAATTCTTTAACTGGTCTAGAGCTCTGATAATTTCTTTATGTACATAAATTAACAATAAATATAAGTAATGTTTATATATTTTGAAATATATATATATTAAATAATGAAATATTCTTATATATTTCAAATATATTCATAGAATTCTTTCTAATTTGAAACATTTTTAAAGAGATATAGTCACAGTTTAGTAATAAAACATGTAAGAACACAGGTCTCCCTATTAGTCTGGCTGCAGCCTCCCTTTTCTCAAAGATTAATAATAAGTTGTGATCAAAGTCTGTTTTTTTTTTGTCTGGGCTAATACATTCTACTTCATCAGAAGGTGGAGCAATAATGCAATGTAAGGTAGCTAACACTGTGGCTGGGGCAGCTGATGAGGTGAATTGTGGGTAAGGTTAAAATTACTGGCTTAGGTCTCATCAGATTTGACTTAATAAATATTTCAACACAGCGGTCTGCCAGGGAACCAGCCCTGACAGAGACCACACAAGCCAGGCTCAAACAAGGCAATAGGGACTGATCAGTGAACACTTCTTTTCCTTGATAGCCGTAGGACGATACTGAACTCAGATCACATGGAGGTGTAATAAAGGGATGCTGCAGCGAGGACCTCTAGAGGACGATTGGTTTGGAACAGTCTAGAGAGTGTAGAAAGCCATTAAGACTCGAAAGGACCCCCCTTTCTTTGACTGATCTCTCCTTGTCTTCTGTTCTTCTTTTTTTTGACACACATAGACTGGAACTGGACCACATTAACACTGACTGAGGGGAGCTAGGTTGTCTAAATGCATGCAGTAGTTTTCCTTCTGTCTCTCTGGCGCTGTCTGGTCGACACGGTTTACAGTAGGATGCACTTGGAAATAAGAGAGCAGAAGGTTATCCCACAGGTGTAGAGAAGGAGCAAGTCTTGCACCTTCCCAAAATGCCTCAGTGATGTTGGGGACACCTCAGTTCCTGTGTGTGGTAGTAGGGGCACTTCCTGCCATGATTTCCTCCTCTTCCTGGGGGGTTTTAACCTCTGTGTGCTGGAGACGACTGTTCCTCTCTTTGTGTCTTTTGGACCAGCTCACTGTTGGTCCCGCCTCCCCCTCTGTCCTCTCTGTCTGTCTCTGTCTTGCTGCTGCCTGCATACTGGTTCACAAACAAAACAGGTCCTATATTGCACAGCATGCCCTCATGGCCTTGTGGTGGTGTGTCAGTGATAGCGACTTCTCTTCTCTTCAGCCTCAGGGCTGTAGTCCCTTAAACCAATGCCTCGCTGGAGGTTCAATAAAGAGTCTTTCATCTGTAGAGGACAAACAAGAGGAGAAAAAATTAGTTAGCTTCTTTATTAAAAACAGTAAAATTACACTGACCTACATTAAAGGGATAGTTCGGATTATCTGAAGTTTGGTTATATGTGATACTTACTGATAGTCAATATATTACCTATAGTAGGTTTTGTGGTCTCAGAATCAATTATTAGATTCTTTCTCAAGTCACTGTTAGTTGGTGTTATTAAAGGAATAAAAGATGAGAAGACTGCATAAGGTTATGGTTAGCCTAGCCTATAGAATGGAAACAAGGAGAAATGGCTAGCCTGGCTAGTCGCTGTCATGGACATATTAAGAACAGGATACAAGACACAAAGATGGTGCCCATTCAGTCCAGTAACCGGTTGATTCCACCAAGCACGGCACGTCTGCGCCACAGTCTTGATCCATCCTCTGCATGACTGCAAGCCCCACCAGCAGCTTTTCAGAGGCATTTCAGCAGCAGAGTGTTTTGCCCGCCTGATTATGTTTACTTGCTCAGATTTTGTTGATTAGGTCATCTTCCCTTGCTCTTTGTGCTTCTACCATGGTGTTTATCAATTTAAAACATAACTTTACATGTCAGGAACATTGCAGTTTGTAGTAGGTTTGTTGTAGTTTAGTTTAGTTTTGTATGAAACTGCTCAGTGAACTACATCAACAATATATGTCATCAGCACCAATCCCTGTCCTTTATAATGTTATCTTACCAGAAGTGTTTTATCAGTGACTCCTTTTATCAGCCAGTGAGAGAAAGAACAAAAATGACTTGCTGTTGTGTGACTACATCCCGTCACTAAAATAAAAAGGCATCATAGCTTCAGTGGCTAACGAGTTTAATACTAAAAGTTTTAAACGACTTTGTTGAGTTATCATTATTAACTATCTTTTAAATGGACAAACACCATATGTGTAATTTATGGTATAATTCAAACAGGATCAAAAAAAGTAATTCATAACAATTGTCTCTCACGATAGACTACAGTTCAGGGTTTTGCTTAACCAGCTAGCATCAGGGGCTAAGTTATACATTAAGGGCCGGATTTACTAAGATCCCAGTTCGCGTGTACTAATTTGCTTGTACAATCTAGAATTTTGCGCGTGGGGCGGAACCGCAGTTTGCGGGTGATTTACTAAGATTGCGTGCGTAAATGGTAGCGGGTGCAAACGTGTTGGAGACGCCCTATTTAAATGAGGGTTTTGCGTGTTTCATGCTGCGTCTTGCAGCATGGCGAGTTTGGAGATGAGAAAGCGCAAAGTGAAATCCGACCCTATGGAATTAGAGGTGTTGGTAGATGAAGCCAATAAACACTTAAATGAGCTACAGCAAAG
>JAJHUR010085717.1:24185-38427 GCA_027495735.1 Lutjanus campechanus | reverse complement strand
AGCATGACAACCACTCCACAGCATTTCTACAAGACACTTTGTATTTGAATCTGTAGGTTTTGACTAGTTTGTCACACATTTCTGAAGTGCCATTTGATTTCTTCCAGTTGAATGCAGTGCAATTTGCAATTGATGATGAATGTGCCTGAAATGAAATTGTACTCTTTGTTGGTCTTTTGTTATCACAGTACTGTACTACTGTCATGTCTCCACAAGAGACCTTGATAACATTTGCTTTTTATCTACTCTTATATACTTTAATCTTCTAGTATTTTTGAAAAGTTCGGTTACAGTCCAGTAACATGAGGATATACTATTGTGCCACTTTTAATAATGCATTTTTCATGCTGTATATACACTGCTGGATAAACCCATACTTTAACCACTTGGACTCAATGGAAACTGCTGAAAAAAGCCATCATCATACTACCTATAAAGTGTCTGTGTTAGTCATCTGAGCCGCTCATGTCTTCAGCAGTAAGGAGGACACTGGAGTTTCACTCCTCTCTACTGTATTTTACATAATCAGACATGCATAGTTTCTCTTTAATAACCTACCTAGAGGCATTATCTGCTCCATTCAGAATGCAGCTGTACTACATGTGATCTTTCACCCTGTCTAACATTATTTCTACAGCACACGTTTGTTCAAGTACTGTTCAGCTTTTCTACCTGTTTCCTATGTGCCATACCTATAGTGTTATTATGGATTGTACCTCTTGCATATAGTGCATTGTAAATGTTTATGTATATAGATACATATAAAAATAAACTCCTTTAAAAGTTAATATTGATGTTCTCTAACAATGCAGTGCTGTGCTGCCTGATCCTCTAGAGCCGGACGGATTCTGGATTTCTGCGGCAGATGCTCATACTGATATTAGGGAGTAGGGTTGGGCATCATTTGGATTCTGCTTATCAAGTTAGGTTCATAACAATTCCTGATTCCAATCTTGGAGTGTCCTCCTGTGTTCTTCACAGCACAGTTGTGCGAAATGCTGATTACTGCAGATAAATGTTACCAGCACAAACACTGAGCTGAGAGAGATTCACGATTTAATAAAACAAAAGCAGGTGACAGGAAGCTATTTAACTGGCATGTCTATAGGAGCAGACAGTCAACCAGGTCGATATGCGGTAGGTGTTTGTGGAACATGGCTTAATTTTAATCTAGCATCAGTGAATTTTGTGCAAGAACAGGATTGCCACCTGTCCTGTGTAATACAGGATTGTCCTGTTTTTGAAAAATAAAATGCATTGTCCCTCACTGAATCAATACAGGATGTAATTTGTCCCTTATTTTCATGCACACCCTACTCTAATGCTACATTTTCACAACCCTAGAATGACCAAAACCAGAACAGTTCCATGAGACACAGTGGAGAACTACCATCAGAATGACAGGTAGGTTGTCAGGCAAGCTGTTGCCCTGGTTACAGACACACTTTTTTGCTTTAATGCTGATAAATACAATTAGCTCAAGTCCACCTGTAAAAAAAGAAAAGCTGTCCAAATATAAATCTAAATGGCAGACAGACCACGAGTATATCAGTCCTGTCAGTGGGAGTGAGTATGGAGTATGGTTTGCCATAGAGTATTTTCCTGTAGCCTGTGATGGACTATCCCACCTGGAGCAAGTACAAGGGCAGAGGCCCACAGTGGAGATTTTTTGACAGACACAACATTTTGCCCAATGTCTATGATCTGATGTTTAGATGCTTAAAGTGACGGCATTGACTCCTCATTACCTTTACATTCATGAAATTGATGCTTAAAAATTCACAAGAATGCAGAAAATAAAATGTTTGACACTCAAAATCTAGCGGGGGAGGACCCCAAGGCCCCCTCCTTGATTTGTGTCACCACAACAGGGGTCACTGGCAAGGTGTCCCTAGGAATGATAAGTAGAATCGAAAATCAAAATTTCTTAATGATTGATTTGGAATTGTAATTTTGGAATAGATTCTCGGTTGGAATTTGTTCTCAAGGCCGATACTGACTGACTGACAAGCTTGCTACCTTGCTAACATAGCAAACAAATGTGATATGCATGAGTGACATGATGGTTGTCAGGGATAGGGTTAGAGTTATATTAACAAGGGTCATTGTTTATTAACTTTTCAAACAGTGTGTTTCACAAACTAGTTAGCAACTTGCCGTGCAGATGCTGCTGGGCTCTGCATAACATCATCAGCTGTAACACGCTCTGCCACAGGTACTGCAGACAGTTCTCGTGTATTATAAAAAACTGCTCTGGTGGACAAACAATAGCCACAATTCTACTCAAAGTACCCAGAACTTAAGAGTCCCAGGAACTACTTGTCAAGGAACTGAAAATTTCTTCAACCAGTAGCCCGGAATTCCATTGTGGCCTAAAGATCTGTGAAAATTAACCAAATTTGTCTACTTCATCATTTTTGCACACAACTATACAAAAACAAAAACGCCTTATAAAGCATCGGACAGGCATCGTTATTTGTGTGACAGTGCAACAAGAGTAAGCATGTAAGGACAAGCAGTAGCAGCAAAGAGGAAACAAACAGGTTTGCATTTGTAGGTTTTTAAAAATGGTGGCTGAAGTAACATGCTGTGAGTACTCCGTACTCACCCAGTTAGAAAAGATCAGTGCTACAAGCCCCACCCCAAACTTCCTGTACCTTGGAAAAGTAAAATTGTCATAGACCAATATTGCGCAGGCTTTAGTTCTTACATATAAATCTGTTTCTTTATGATAGGTTCTAAAACATAAACCAAGTGGACATAAGCAGAGCTGGTCCAGAAATTAGGGCAGGACGGGCCCACTGACCTGACTGGAGAGCCACATCAACCATTTACCACACAGTCACACTTGACACCCCAGTGCTTCCACTACAGTCTCTTCCTTTCAAACAGATTGCTCCGTGTGTCAGTCAAAGAATAAGTAGATTTATAGAGAACAGAATGTGGTACAAAAATATATACATATATATATATATATATTTACTGAGTAGAATATTTTGTGTAAAATTTTAAGATAAGTGAATACTGACATTAAAATAAATAAGAAATTTTAGAATATATAAAATGTAGAATACACTAAAACATATCACTGAGCTTTGGGTCTACTGCCTGGTAATTAGTCAGTTAATTTAATTTAATTTAAGTTCCATGGTTAACCAATCATCAGTTAATGTCAGTCCACTAATTTCCATCTTACATTAGTTCAGAGTTGTAATCAGTGGTGGACTGTAACTGAGCACATTTATATGAAGTGCCACAAAATACTTGTCGCTTCCATTGTTTGGGAGATTCTGCATTATAAATTTTAGAATATAGAAAATATAGAAAAAAAAAATATTAAATATTTAATCAATCATCAGTGAATGTCAGTCCATTAATTTCCATCTTGTATTAGTCCAGAGTTGTAATCAGTGGTGGACTGTAACTAACGGCTGACGACTGACAGAAAGAGACTTGGCAAACTGATCAAGAAGGCCAGCTCTGTCCTGGGATGCCCCCTTGACCCTGTGGAGGTGGTGGGAGAGAGGAGGATGATGGCCAAGCTGATGGAGAATGACTCCCACCCCCTGCAGGACACTTTAACAGCACTGGAGAGCTCCTTCAGTGACAGACTGCTTCACCCAAAGTGTGTGAAGGAACGGTATCGCAGGTCCTTCCTTCCTGCAGCTGTCAGATTGTACAACAAGCAGTGCTCCCAGTAGATCACACAAATTTACTTACAATTGTGACTTACTAATTGCACTAACTGCACTGTTCACTTCATACTGTGAAATGTTTTTAACTCAGGCGAATTACAACTCAAGGTGCAATATATCAATCTCTCAATCAGGCATTATTATCTGGATGTGCAATATCAGTATTCCAGTCAGGTGTACTATCATCCAATCTGCAATATCAGTGCCTGGCAAATCTCTATCTTTATTCTTCAATGTGCAATATCAGTATCAGTATTCCTGTGCCATGGTGTAAATTTGAAAACACTGTATATATTGTAACTTCCCATATTTTATAGTTCCACGTTTCTTCCTTTAAATTGTTCATATTTTTTATATATTGTTTATATTACTTGTTTTTATTTATCATTGACTGATGTCTCTCTAGTTTTGCTCTTTGCTGCTGTAACACTTGAAATTTCCCCACTGTGGGACTAATAAAGGAATATCTTATCTTATCTTATCTTATCTTATCTTATCTTATCTTATCTTATCTTATCTTATCTTATCTTATCTTATCTTATCTTATTGAATTTGTTTGTACATGTGTTCATGCTGTGTTTATGCCCTTTAAGCGGAAGTAAGTACATACTGTACCTGTCAATGTATCTCTATTTGTGGTAGTTGCAAACACAGTTTTATTTAGTGACTCTTTCATCCAGCAGAGGGCAGCAGTACATTATGCCAAACGAATCTCATTTGAACTGCATCATGTACATGCTCATGACTGAAAACTGAGAGTTCCTCCTGTATGTTTCTGTTTGGCCAACAATGTATACTTGGTGTTGGGGATGTTTGAGTTTACAGAATTCAAAGAAGATCAATGAGTATGAATGAATTTTCTCTTGCAGAGCAAATTTATGAGTGCATGTAATGTACCCAACAACAACAAGTGAATAAAGGTAGAATGTGCATTTAAAATAAAAACATCTATACCTGATGTACATCATAAAAATGTAAAAGCTATACATATCTCTATACACACACATCCACAGACACATTCATGCTCATACATACACAATTACAAATAAAGCCATATGTCTACATAAAACCATGTACATGGTTTAAAATGCCACAAAACAGCAACACAAAACAAACAATCCAAACAAACCCCAAAGGGCCCAAAGTCCCCTTTATGCCACAAGTATGCTAAGTCTCTCTCAACAGATTCATAAAATATAGAAATTTCAGTTAATTTTCTTATCATACTGTCATTACTTTTACCTGAGAAAAATGCAGATGAACGTTAAGGATGGCATATTAAGTTGAAATTGGTAGGCTGTGTTTAAGATCCGATCAATATTTAACAGGTGTATTTAAAATTGTCCTCATACTTTAGATGAACATCTGTTTGTGAAAAGTGTGGCATGGAGAAATACGGAAAACTTTACAGCAGTAACTCAATGAGTGACAGTAAACTGTCAGGGCAAAACTTCTGAAGCTTGAATCTAATATTTAAAACTGACGTAGATTGAGTCAATTCTGGATAATGTGCATAATGTGTTAATTTGGATTTTTTTTTTAAATTGTGTGTCTTGGTGTGATGAGGTTATGTAACGGAAAAGCCAAGCAATGCGACTAGTTACAGAGACATGCAGTCCTGATTTACATCCTGCAACAATCAGTGTTGTGTCCATAAACAGACATGTGTCCATGTGTACGTCATCCATTCAGCCAAATGCTTCTGTGATGTCCGATGCTTCAGTACAGTACCAATCAAAAGTACTTATTATTCAATGTTTTGTATTTTTTATTTTAAAAAATCTCAGATTTTGTGCAAAGCTGTCATCAAAGCAAAATGTGGCTACTCTGAGGAATCTAAAATACCAATGACCAAAAAACTTTTGCACACTTGAAGGTCAGAAGGTGCGTAGAGGACTATGGGTCGACAATAAAAAGCAAAAGGTCTCTCGCACTCTGCTTTCTGCACTTGGAATCAAAGATTTAATCTTTAATTGCAAGTGCAGAAGACAGTGAGCAACAGTCTTTTATATTTTAGATTTCTAAAAAGTAAGAACATATTTAGCCTGGTTTTCACATCTTTTTCTTACTGCACAATTCCATATAATTCCAGATTTCATAGTTTTGATATCTCCAGTATTACTCTACAATGTAGAAAAATAATACAAATACAGAAAAACATTCACTGAGAAGATGTGTCCAGACCTTTGACTGCTACTGTATATTATTTCACATGATTGTGATACCCCCTAAAAACAAGAAATACTGTATTTGTCAAGTCATTTAATAGATAAGAATTGAATAAAACTGCATTCCATTAATTGCCACTACACTGATTGACCCGAGGGAGGCACTTTTTTCAGGCTAAATTAAGGTGACATAGTTGTATTACCCAGAAGGATTGCACATCATAACTGTTAACTCCAGCCTTGTTGCAGATGTAATTTGCCCAAATATATAATAAACATTCCCATCCACTGCCAGTAGACACCATAATCAGCCCTTCTTCTCTCCAGGCCTTTCGCTTCGCAGCCAGACTGCTGCTGGGTAATATGAGCCATCTCAGATAAGTTAATTAATTATACCAAAGAGTTCAACGCAGCCAAAACAACCAAGTCAGACTGTGGAGGACCGTGACCAGGAAAGTCGTGGCTAGCATGAATATTTAAAGACAAAGAAACAGCACAAAACATTTTGGCCTATTTCTTTTTAAGCTGCTGCAATATTAATGACTGTGAATTAACCAGAGCAGGCCTGATTTGAGAGCTCACCAAAGAAAAGAAAAAGGAATTTAATTTATCGGCCAGTACAGGCCCTCTGATAATTGAAAACTGTCCTTTGATTTGCTCATTAATTATTTTAAAAGCCTGTCTATACAGATAATAAGGAAGGAAGGGAACAGAGGATAGTGTTGTGCTGAGGACACTGTTACTGGATACAGAGATCAAGACCACAAGATCATTTCCAATTAGACAAGTAAAGATGAAGTGATTGCATGTCAGTCAGAAAGTAGGCAGAACAGAAAATAGGAAGATCGGGGTTGCTCTAGATACATGATCCCACGAGTATCAGTGACCCAATACTTACTTGAAGTAACAAAAGAGTGAGAAGTGAGAAAGGGACTGGAATCATGGGAAAGTTGTCCATTTCCTTTCAGCACCTGAAAGTTAAAAGACAGAAGTCTCTGGTGCAAACAACACTCACAGAACCTTTCCCTCAGTAGCTGGGGAACCAGAGTGATTAGATAACTGTGCCTGCATGTTTAAATCAATAGCTTTCAATTTCTGCAGTCTCTGCGAATTGAAAGAAAAGGACCTCTAAAAATAGTAAAAGGACAGCTTCTCCTTACACACTCAAAACGTTTCAAATCCACATCCAGGAGGCTAATAATAAGCCAGAAATTAAATAGAGTCCCTGTGTTGCAGAGTCAAAACACCAAACCTATGCAGACAAAAAGGTTCAAATCACACACCTTCAAGACTACAAATTTAATTGCCCATCTTAAAGGTCCAGTGCGTAAAGTTTATGGGGGTTTATTGGCAGAATATGCCAGAAAGGGAATATAGCAATATAGAATTGTTGTGTTTTTGTGACCTAAGAATTTATATCTACAGATGGCGCAGGTCCTCTTCTATGGAAACCACCATGGTGCACTGCCATGTTTCTACAGTAGCCTAAAATGGACAAAGCAAATACTGTTTTGGTGCCACTGGGTTCTCTTACATGCTTGAAAGGGGAGAGAGTGAGACAAGATGTTAGGATGTTAATGATTAATTATTCATTAATTAGTCAGGGTTAATAATTTAATTGATTATTAATGTATTAATCATAGATAGTCTTGAAATGGCAGCCTTATTTGACATTGTTTTGTCTGGTGGGGGCATCTGTTGAATGAGGTAACTAAAACTTGAAATGGGGATTAAATGACAAAAAAAGAAAGAAATTAAAATAAGAAAAAATAAAACATTTGCATTTTGTATTTTGTTAATCATTAATGATTTTTATCCTAATAATGATAATGACTAATCAATTAATTGATTGTTAGTGTTTTCATCGGTTAAGGAAAATGCACAACATTTGTAACCCTAAATCCTGGTCCCTTAAGACCCAGCATCCCGATTATTACAATGAATTTGAGAAGAACAAAGAGAAATAGGCAGTGGAGAAAAAAAAAATACTCTGCAGTATTTTCCTTATTTTGCCCTGTGAATACATTTTGTAAAGATATGTAATTTATGTTTGTCTTCTTGTCTGCCAGTGGGCCATCAAGATAAGAGTAGGCATAATAACATGTTAATGTCACTACAGCAGAGACTTGATGTTCTCTGCAATTAGGTGGAAGAAAATATGTGCATATATCTGTACCAACATTGGCATTCAGCCAAAATGAATCGGAAAACATCAGCATATTGGATATAGGAAAATCCAGTATCATGCCTTCCTAGTTTTAAGTGTTTCAAAATCAGACCTACATACCTGATACCTGCCATGTGATGGACTGTCACAGGGGCCATTCTTCCCCTGAGCAGCCTACATTACAGTCCATAGAAAGACAAGTCATGGTGTCTTTTACATGCCGTAATTTCAAAATCCTTTTCCTGTCGGTTTACATTGCTTTGAACACGCACCTGACCCAACTTTGAGTTCAAGGTTTTTTGAAGAGGAAGTGTTCCACATGATCTTTGTTCTTGTCTTATACTCCTATTCACATGAGCACTAATGTATATGTTGCACAATGGAGCATAAGTATGAATGACAGCATCAAATCAGCTGCAGAGTACAAAGGCCCTGCTGATATTCCAGCTATGTGTGTGTGTGTGTGCGCATGTGTGTGTGTGTTATCTGCTGTGGTGGCTGCCACAACATTTTAAAATAGAAACAACACACACTTAGAGATGTTTTTTATGGCATTTTTATCACCACTTGAGTGGAAAGTCACTTACACAGTGTCTAAAAGAGGAAAGTGAGGTTACGCTGCTTTCAGAGATAAGCCACAATTCTAGCGAAATGTTTTACCAACATGTTGCCATGTTTGGGCTGAGCCAATCGTATGTCTAGTTTACCTCATGGCCATTTGAATGAAGAACCTGTTGAACTTATCTTTGTCTGCAAACATGCAGCTCTTAGCCTTGAAGCATGAAGAAGGTGTACAAAGAAGAAGAGTGAAAAGCAAAGAACTTAAAAAAAAAAAAGCTGGAGAGAGACAGAAATGAGGACATAAAGAGAAAGGCAGATTTAGTCTGTGGCATGTCTCTTGATGAAAGAACCATTTCTCTCCTTATTTAGGGATTGTTTTTTCATCCCTCCCTCACTCCCTCCCTCAGTCTGTCTGTTCCTCTCATTACTCACTCTGATGTTTGCCCTGGCACTGCTGGGATGGCAGAAATGGCCATCACAACAGGAGCCGTCTCAGTCCCCCTGCCCGGGTACCAATCTAATTCACACAGAAAACATGAAGCCAGAAGTTTCCTACAGTATAGTTCTGCATCATGCTGCTAGTGATCCACAGTGAAGTTACACAACCTACTGTCCAGAGACTCATCAACACTCAGACCCTGGATGGGTTCTAGATGAAACCCTTTGAATTTAAAAGTGTTCCTGGTCACTGACAACACTGCCTCTAATCTAAACTTTACAGCTGCAGGGGTTAATTTTGCCTCCTGCAGCCCCAGGTGTTAGCGAGAAATGAACCACTAACATTATCGTCACAGAGCTTGACGTGACATCAGAAAACTATGCACCTCTCTGTCTGTCCTACTTTTCCTCCTTCAGATGGTGGTGATGATGAAAAATCTTGTTTGCTTGCTCGTGTTGAGGAGAAAATCTTGCTTCCCCAATTTCATGCAGTTCCTGTTGAACCAGAAACCTTGGGTGGGACGAAACACAGGAGGGGGTCACTCAAGTGCAAATCTACCGGCTATCAGTTGGCAAACTAGAGACAGGTTTATTTGATGGGAGGGGCAGGCAGGCAGGAGCAAGTGATCAAAAGTCTGTGATAGTTTTATTGGGTGGACTTTCTGTTTGTAACTACTGGGGCAGCATGAAGTCATCAGTGAAGAGACAGTTTTCAGGAAGTGAAACTAATGGAAAATGTTACATTTTCCTGTCACAGCAATTTACACTTTGTATGCTAGTTTGTGTGTGGCAAATATTGGAATTAGTGGGGTTGTAATACTACTCTTTGTCACAACCGCATATTACAGTTTTTATTGATCTTGAAATGACCAAATTAAAATACATATGCTTGACTGCAAATTTTTGTCCCGTTGCCAAAGCTCTGTGTGGCGGATGGATTACTGTGGAAAAATGTTATTGTGCTTGAGCTGTTGTCCCATGCTCCAAATGTTTGTGGTGGTGAGTGACTCCACAGTCTTACTCAGTAATCACTATCGGCATTCAATCCAGGTCACCAATTCTATACGTCATTGTTATACCCTTTCTAGAGCTATAAATAGCCCTTTAGGAGCTGAGACAGACTGTCTAAATTTACCGGTCAGTGTTTTCTTATAGTCATACAGTTTTGGTGGGTGGGGGCTGATGACTCAGCACCACGTGGATCTCTGCGCTTTGTGTGGAAGAGGCGGAGTGGGAATGTGGAGGTGCTGTGGGCAGGGCCAGTATGGAAATACATGTCTGTTTGGATCAGCCCACAAACTGTGCTCGCTCTGAACCTGACCAGTTGTGTATTCAAGCGTACACATTGCTTTGATTTCCTGGTTTGCTGGTTTCTCTGCCAAATTGACATTTTTTACTACTGGGAAAAAATACTAGAGGACTCTGCACCTACAGAACCTCACATTTACATCCTTGGTTAACTTTTCAAAACTGATATATTATCTGAAATGGTGTCAGGTTCAGGTTTGAGACAAACTGAATGGAGACACTGCATTACTCATGATGCCGTGACAGAGAGAAGCCAGCTTCCAATGTAAAATATCAGGTTTACAATGTTGTCAGTCCAGTCCTGCCAGTCTAGGACAGTAAAATAATTAAGTAAACCAGAGTATTTAACATAAATCCTATATTTTGTTTACAGGGGCAAATGAATAATTCAGAGCTAATATCGCATTGTAAAAACACAAGTAAAAGGCCTGCATGAAAATGTGACATAAGTATAAGGAGAATGCATTTAAATTATTATTAACAGTAAAAGTAAAAGTAATCGGCACAGAAAAATGGCCCACAAACATAGTATGATGATCTTGTAGAATAAGGCTGGGTGATATGGACAGTATCAAATATCACAATGTTTTTGTCCAAATACCTCAATATCAATGTTGCGACAATATTTACTGGTTGACTATCTGTGCTTTCACAAAATATTAACACCCTTTTGATAAATAATCATTAGTGATGTGGATATAATGACTAAGTACATATAGGCAAATAACAGAACAGCTAGAGCAGTCTGGTAAGTTCATGAAATGACACCATTTACTGTAATGTAGCCTTTAAAACCAGGAAAAGACACTTATACCATATCATGATATAACAATATCCAAAATCTAAGACAATGACTAGTTTCACATATCCAAATATCAATAAAACATTGACTGCCCAGCCCTACATCAGAATGATCAAAAACTAAATTCAAATTATTAGAATCAATTCAAGGAAAAGCAGCAAATCCTCATATTTGTGAGGCTGGAATCATGAAATGTCTTCACATGAAAAATGACTCAAGTGATTTAAGAGTGTACATTTTTGGTCAACTGATTAATCAACTAATCATTTCAGCTGCAGCTGTGCTTACATAATATGTTTTGTGTGCAAATTTTAAGTTGTAAAGTAAATTGTAACTAAAGCAGTCAGGTAATTGTAATAAAATACTGGCCTCTGATTTGGTGACTTGCGTGTCTTCTGAACAACCGTGTAATCTCACTTCTGTCTGCGCGCGCTTGTGTGCGTATCTTTGGGAATTCACCTGGTTGACGTCACACATTCACTCCTCTGCACTAAACTGCCACAGAGCCACATCAGTGTGGAGCCAGACTGAGAGACAGAAAGAGCTTGAATTTACAGCAGCCAACTCCTACACTTCCTTAAACACAACGTTGAAGATTTTGAAGTC
Organism: Lutjanus campechanus; assembly: GCA_027495735.1. Lineage (NCBI taxonomy): Eukaryota > Metazoa > Chordata > Actinopteri > Lutjaniformes > Lutjanidae > Lutjanus > Lutjanus campechanus. Next base: position 26,682 of record JAJHUR010085717.1, on the reverse strand, counting down.
GAACCTCGGGGGAAACCGAGGTGCAAAAACAAAACCCGGCGGTACAAAGTCGAGACCAACAAGAAGACACTTTGAGCCCAGCGGAAGAGGTAAGTCACAGTTTGCTGTGAGGCGGTTAGACTTGTTCGCAGTGGTTGGAAAAACTTGAGCGCGGTGTGTTGTTTGACAGTAGGGACAACCGCCCTTGTAACACCGGCTTGCTTGCAGAGTAATGGGTGTCAAGAGTCGCTTGTCGTTGTTTTGACCGGCTTTGGTTGATGTTTTGTCTCACTGTGAAGCAAAGCTCGAGTGCAAACCTCAGTTGACATCAGTTGTTAATGGAACTTGAGTGTCGTTGGGAATGCGGAGCTGCTGTCGCGGAATGTCTCCCTCTCTCGCTCTGTAACTTACAGTTGTAGTTACGTAAGTAAAGTTAAGCCATGTTTCAGTGCTAGCAGCAGGTTAATGTAACAAAACTTAACGTGTCCTCACTAATTTGGGGGGGAAGCCCCAAATACAACGTCGAGAAGTCAGTTTGTGTGCCTCATAAATTTCTGTAGCGAAGTGTTGTGACTATGGCAACCAGGGAGTCTCTGTTAGTGATGTGGAAGTAAAAGTGGGGGTAAACGTTATTCCAACGACCACCACAATGAACCCAAACCAGAAAAACATGCATTTAACTTAAGCCCTTTACCCATTTACAGACAGTTTACTTTTATACTTTTTAAGGGAAGAAACCTCCTTAATTTCATGCTTCAAATGTCCTTTACTATAGTGGCTTAAATGAAGTTGTTTAACCCCTAAATATAAAGTGAATAAGCTGACAAACGTAACATTTTTGTGTATCCATGCTCAGATTTACCCCACATAGTGCTGTAAAGGTATAGTGAATAAGATTTACAGGGATCCATTGTCAGAATACACAAGTATGCTTTCAATAGTTTACAATCACCTGAAAATTAGAATTATATTCTCAGTTTGTCGATTAATTGTTTGGTCCATAAAATGTGAGAAAATGTTGAAAATGTTAATCAATGTTTCCCAAAGGCCAAGATGAAACCCTCAAGTGTCCAAACATAGGGGAGGATTTAGACATTTTTCCTTAAAAATTCTACAATTTAATTGATTATCATAGTAGTCAGAGATTAATTTAATAGTCGATTAATAATCAATTAATCATCACAGCTTTAAGATAAACATACTTGAACACACATACATGTGTATATTCAATTTCTGCAATTTTCTGCCAATAAATCCCGGTAAATCTTACACACTGGGCCTTAAAGGTGTCCTCTTAGTGATTTTAGAGGTAGACTGACAAAAGAGGCCCTGACAATAATGACTCGCTATTGAGTCCCACAGATTGTATAGTGTGAAATCACTGATTATCTAATTCACATCATAAGGACTCACTGTACATGCCATTACTGAATATGTATAACCTTAATTTCTTGAAGTTCAAATGCTGATCAGTTGAGTTTTAGTTGATTTTACTTGCATGACATCCCAGGTTTCATCCTTTTGTTCCTGCTATGGTTTGACTGAAAGCTGCCAGTGTCACAGTCATTACATAGACAAAGCAGATGATGAACAGCAGCGGCTGGCACATTGTGGTCTAACTTGTCCTGGAGCCAGTTTGTGTTGCTCAGCTGAGGCTAAAGTCCACGAGCCTTAAATGTCAAAAGTCCATCCCTCATTGCATTCAGGCTTAGCAACTGGAGTTGCCTTCATATATAACCCCCCTACCATCCTTTGTTGTTTTCTGGTTGAAGTCAATGATTGAGAAAGAGGCCGCATGTAAAGCAATGATGAGAACTATGTATTTGAGTCTGTGTGAAGATTACTCAGCATTCTTGTGGCGGCAAACTGAATCCACAGTAGCTGACATGCCTTGTCAAGTACACTACACGTTATCCTCTTTTGAAATATTCCTTCCATCACTTGCAAAAGTCTTGTGTCACATGCTCCTACAACACAAGTCTGTGTTTGTGGCAAGACTCAGTATCCTGCTGTTGTTCTCTTCTAGAGGCAATGCAGTTGTGGGAGTGCAGGTAACACAATCTGCCTGCAGTTACTGGTGTGTCAATATTGGCTTGTGGCTTCAGGTGCTGCTTGGAGGACACAGTTGGGACATCTGCTCAGTGAGGAGTTGCCCATGCAGCACTGATCCCTCGATAATACAGCACACACATAAACACATCACTGACTCATACAATTTAGACCATGTTTGGACTTAAATTAGACTGTATTTGTGTTTATAAATAACTGATCATTTAATTTGAGACAGGATGGCAGAGTCGGGTAAGCGTCAGGTATACGGCAAATGAAGAGTTGAAAACCATCATATCAGTAATTAAATGTAGTTTATTATTTTAAAGAGAAATTTACATATTAAGTTTTGTTAACTTTATACTTTATTAGGCAAAGTTGTTGTGCAGTTTGTGTTAGGACAACATTAAACACTACTGCAATTGAGAAGTGTGATTTATTTCATTACGGAATGTGTCCACTTTTTTTT
>JAJHUR010085717.1:0-24165 GCA_027495735.1 Lutjanus campechanus | reverse complement strand
GCCTTTCTGTTGTTTTTTTTTTGTTTTTTGTTTTTTTTTTTTTTTTTTTTTTTTTTTTTTTTTTTTTGAGCGCCAGTGTCTTTTAAGTTGTTCTCAATGAGGAGAGCATGTCTGCAGCAGCATGCAGCTGCCTGGAGAAAAGGCCCAGCGTCCTTTTTCCATGCGCTCTGCCTTTTTTTGTGCAGGCACTCCATGCACTTCTAGTTGAAAATCTCCAAACTTTTCATATGTGGAGGTGCTTGTGTTGTCACCACTGCTTTTTTCCGGCAAACAATCATATATTAGATGAGGACTTGTCGCCTTGGTAATCCAAGAAAATGGAGGAGGGTTAGCCTTTCTGTTTTTTTGTTTTGTTTTTTTTGTTGTTGTTGTTTTTTTTGTTTTGTTTTGTTTTTTTGTTTTGTGGGTGCCGCAGAGCAGAAATGTTTTTAAAAGTCTCTGTGTGTTCAGCTCTCAGTACTTTTGCAGCTTCTAGCTGAATCTCTGTGGACTGAAGTTTAGTTTCTCTCTTGCATTGCTGTTTGTACTTTCAGGTATCTGATTTATCTTACTGTTTCATGTTCACTTTCAGCTTAATAGGAGTTGTATTAAGTTACGCTGATGAAAATCAAATATTGCCTGATTTTTCTGCTTCATAATAAAAGCTTTTGGATTAAAAAAGCTTGCCTCAAGACGAGAGCATTTCAAGGCACAACCTCAAGTGGGTAGTCCAGTCGATTTTCAAAATATTGTCATCATAGAAACAAAAGCCATATGCAGAATGTTTTGTTTAACCACACAGACATTTCATCTCAATGCTCCACAGTGCCCTGTCAGACACTGGCCCTCAACTGAAAAAAATATATTTGTAGAGCGTATTATTTTGACATTAGTATCAAACAATCTATAATAATATGTAGTTCCAGTAGCACCAGAACTGTGCATAGAGTTTATGTGCCATAAAATATGAAACAGTATTTCACAGAACAGTATTTCCTCTGCAACAATTTTGCGAGAGCACCTGCTGTTATGCAAAACTCTCCACACAGGTAGGCACACACAAACAATTTGCCAGATTTGCTAAATCAGCACTGGATGATGATAGTTTGGCTCATTACTTGCCCTTGGCCACTTGTCACTACCTGCCTCTCTTGCTCTCTCTCTCTCTCTCTCTCTCTCTCTCTCTCTCTCTCTCTCTCTCTCTCTCTCTCTCTCTCACACACACACACACACATACACACACTCCACAGCATGCTGTCCTGTTCTGTGCTGCTTCCTCGGATGCTATTCTGTCTGTCTTAACCAAAGCTTTGTGAACTGTGAACGGGGCAGAAATGGACACCGCTCTTAATGCATGTGGAGAGGTGACACACATACACACACTCACACAGTGGCAGGATTCATTCCATGCAGGTATGGCAGGTTTGACACGCTGCCAAAGAGTTCACTGATACTCAGGAGGAGAAAGGAGAGAAAATCAGAAAAGGTTATCACTCCTCAATAGCTACACTGAAGTTTGTGTCAATTTGTACTGCCAGTCTGAACATAAGCAGCGTTAACAGCTTGCACTGATTTGGTCTTAGGTCAATTCAAGGCACATAGTGAAATGATAGCAGTCGGTATCACTGGAATAAATATCGCAACAGATCTGACTCTGACCTTGAACCAGCAGCCTCAGCTCTGGTCTCATTCCTCTTCAAATCTCACTCACTTGCCTTTCCTGTCCTACTTTGACCCGATCGCTGGGGGTGTGTGTGTATGTGAACAAAGGGACAAAGAGAGGCAGACAAGAGACTTTAACATAACAGAAGGGCAGTAAAATGCATATTTTTGTGCTGCTTTGCCTTTAGGTGTTGGTGCCTCCCCAGAGTGTCTGTTGACATAACCTGTGTATGTGTGTATGACTGGGGAGGGGGTGTGAGACATTAACCTTGGTTAGTGAAAGAAAGGAAGGCTTTGATTCTTTCAAGCCAATCTCCACTGAAATTCATTAAAGGCTGCTTTGTTCAAGGTTATTAGTGTGTGTGCGCGCACAAGTGCAGTTATGTGCTTTTGAGGCAGTGTTAATGCAGTAATAATACATGCCACCTTGCCTCATTGAAAGACTTAAGGATTAAGGAAAGTTTTGTGAGAATTATGTTGTTTTCTATGCATGAATTTGTCTGTCAGAACAACAGTGGGCTTAAAAGTTACCCTATCCCATGTTATCATGTCCACCAAGAAGGTTACTTTTTGTAACTGTATCTGGCACTTTATTTGTATAGACACATTTTGAGCCATTTTAAACTCTTTGCAAAACACCTTTTAACCACGTGCCCAATTTACATTTAGTTTTCAACAAATATATCAGTATAGAATTTGAATAAGACCTTTTTCACAGCAGCCATTTTGAGATGAAATAGTAGGGTAAACACAGGTGTTACCAATGATACTGATTAAGGTTCTGCTCCATTCAGGTCAATCAGAGTCAGAGTACTGCTATTGTGCATGTTGGCTCGCTGGAAGTGTTCTGCTATAGTTAATGGAACGAGACCTTAATAGGTAGCACCTGTGTTTACCCTACTATTTCATATCAATGGCTACTGTGAAAAAGGTATATTGTTTTTTGATATGCCATACCGTTTTTTATAAATGGTCACCAAATTCTTGTTGGCATGGTCAATTTAAGATGCATCGCCATTATTCTTGAAGACATTGTGCAGTTGTGATGCAATTTTGTCAACATGCTAGGTGAGCATTGCTCTGCCGCAAGATTGCCTATTTTGGTGGAAATAAACAAAATACGTTGTCAGTGAACATTTTACTGTTGAGTTCAGTATCAACATTTGCCAGGTACATTAAGGGAATAGTTCTTCCCAAAAGGTCAGGTTTCTGTCATGTTGTTTTCCTGTGAAACTCCAGCAGTCTTTTGTGGACTAAAAAACTAAACCCGACCTTCAGTCAGCATGAGAGTGAGTAGATAATGACTGAATTTTTGTTTTTGGGCAAACGATTCCTTTAACAACATTTCATTTCCTCTATTTCAGTTGACATTACGTTTCTCTCAAAATGCATGTGCTGTTGCAAATTAGTTGCATATAAATGTCATTTGAATGAGACAGGGCTGTATATTTAGAAGATTTACAGAGGTACAGTATGTACTCAATGAGTGCTTTCTAGTTTACATATTTAGGAACAGCCCTTTTCCATGATCAATGTTTAATTTCCAGTGTGGATGGATTGTTTTTCTTTGAGCTTTCATGAAGAGCCCTTTCACAATGCCATATAAGTTTACACACAGTTACACAGGTTATTATCTTTAGAAGCGAGTGTCGTCTGGCTCAGTGTGACCATGCTTGTTCAGGTTCATTATAATCGTGTGGAGCGTGTTTGTTCAGCTCTAATTTGCCAGGCCTCCGACTGGCCCAGCTCCATCCAGCCACGCTGCTCTGGATATGTTGTGGACCTTTGTGTCTTTCACTCAGCCTCGCACTCCCCCTCTGTTTCTCATGTCATTTTGTAAACAGCATGATTTCTTGAAGCAACTAAAAGGAGCACTAAGTATGAGGACAGGGAAACCAAAGTTTGTGAGTCTACAAGTACAATGTTCATTTTCTTCCTTCACAATTCTCCAGATTTCCTGATATTGATTACCAAATTTATTACAGCATACAGAGCAGGCATGTGTGAGACACTTCCTAATTTTGCTAGACAACAGCAACAGGTCAGCATCATGTGAACCAGACACCACCAAACCTGACATTCTCTCAGTGGTTTGTGTGATATCAACTGACAGCTCTAGTTTAGTAATGTTAAGTAACTTTGACATTGCTATGACATGTATTTAGTAAGTTCTGCTTGACTGAAAATTTCACAACAGGTTGATTGCAGGCTGGTACCTGCGTCCTACTTTTCTTCGTCTAGCTTTATTTAGCATCCTGTCAGGCTGGTTTTCATTGCTCAAGGTCTTCTTCTGTCACTGAGGCAGACATAATTTCCAACTTTAACAAAGCTCTCTCGTAGCCCCATTGCACTCTTTCTTAGTAGACAAACACCGGCTAACTTACCTGTATTGAAAACATCTGAAGATATTCAGCCAGTCAAGTCAAAAGATATCAAAAGTAATGAGTCAAAGGATCTGGATGTACTGCTGATCTTGAAGACATTTCTCAACATTTCTCATCCAAGTGTATTTAATCAGCTTTACTGATAAACCTTTTATATTGCACACATTTTGACTTCTGATAGAAAAGTGTTACCAGGTAGGTAACATAATATAGAATGCAACAAGTGGAGGGGGTTGGAGTGGATGGATGGGTCAAGCACAGGACTTTCACCCAGGAGACTGCAGTTCATGTCCATTGTAAAACCAAAAGTTAACACGGAGTTATTTTGAATGACATGCTTACATACTTAACTTATTCATGTAATGTAACTTAACTTGCACAAGTAACCTAACTTATCTAATAAACACTTTTTTCACCTAAGCCAAAATCTTTTCCTGAACCTAATCAAGTAGTTTTGGTGCTTAAACCTAACCTAACTGTTCCCATTTCACAACGTAAACCATGACAAAAGTCACCAGACTATGATGAAGGTCCCCTGACTCTTACTACCATGAAGTCATCATTAATTCGTCATTTTCTGCATGTCCCAAAACTCACAAAATGCGCCAGACCAAACACTGATAAGTGACTCTTAAAAAGCCTAAAATGAGTAGGCATGACACAGAATACATCCTTTAAAGTGGTGTGCTAGTTATACACCATCCAATGAGATCATACTGGTCCCAGTCAGAAAAGCACAGGTGTAATAACGACACTGAGTGCATTCAGTTAAGGTGAGACAGATTCAAGGTCCTGGTGTTGTGCACACCAGTTCATTGGAATGGCACACTGGGTGATTTAATTACACTTATTGTAGCTGAGCCATTGTAAGTTAGTTTTAGTTACACCTGTTTGTTTCCTGCAATGACAAGTCAAAATGTCTGCTCTGATAAAGGTATGTTGTGTTTAAGTTCCTTTAGTCCTGAATGTCTTTTATAGTAAAAGAAATGAAAAAACACTGTTGCCCTTAACTTAGTACTGCTACATACAGTATAAAAATGCTGTGCAGTCAAGTATTTGGACACATTCTTGTTGTGTTTGTCATGTATTCCAGCACACTGTATTTGTAATTAACAATGACTCCGAGGCAAGTGCACTGTCAACTATAATTTGAGGGTGTTTACATTAACATCACATGAACAATGTAGGAACTGTAGCCCTCATAATACATAGACTCCAAATTTAAGGGAAATAAGTTGACCACAGTTACCATAAACATAATGAAAGTCATCATGTTTAATATTTGCAGTCAACGACTGTCTGAAGATCACAACCCAACAGACACCTGCAGGCGCCTGCTGATGCTGTAATATGGCTGTACTTAAGTCATATTTACGTCTTGCTTGTCTCAGAGGCTTTAGAGTCTGGTGAGTGACTGAAGTCAGGTAACTGACGTCACTGTACTGAGGACAAGAGCATTCCACTGTCTCCCCTTTTAAAAACTTACATAAAAATTTGTTGTCTTGTCTATATGTTTGAGATTGTTGTCTTCCTGGATTGTCCTAAAATCTACACTGTAGGACGTAACCACCTATGCTTTGTTTTGATGTAAGCAAACCTTCCTTGCATTTATGTAGCAAAAGGGTGGCCTAGTTTGGGTAAGGGTTGCCTGTTCTTCAGCGCTGCATTGTCAAACATTCACAGTGTAGAACTGATGTATCTTTGAACAAGACCTTGAATCACTTTCAGCTTTTCTGCAGGTGGCTCTATGGCTCGCAAAAAAGACGTTCTCCACAGGGATTAATAACCTGCATTAATGATCTCCTAATCCTAATCTTTTTCATTGAATTGTTGACTCTCAGTTCAACTCTACTCATAGAAGAATTCACAGTGCAGCCATTAATAGCACAAAAGGCAAACATAACATTCTTGTTTATTACGTGAAGGAAACTCTGTTGTTGTTGCTGTATATGTAAATATACTGTCTTTGTTCAGACCTGCAGATGAAAGATTGACACACAGAAGCTCCCTAACCTGCTCGACCTGCTTGATCACTCCTTCCACTAAATGACACCTCCAGTTATTCAGTACATACCAAAGCTCTGACTTGTTTGTGGTGCATTGCTGAGTGTGACTTTGATGTTAGACTATCTATTGTAGACAATCACGCATCTTTATCGCCTTTATTGTGTTGTGTTTAGTGCACGTACCGTAATGGAAGATTGGTATCACTGCGTCACTACAATTAAAGTTGTTTTCCTTGTTATATAATCCACTTGTATTATTATTTTCTTGCTTAAATTGTGGTTCTGCTGTCTTGTTCATCACAGGATTAAACATTCCATGAATCAGTTTTTGAAGTTTTCATTATTAATCAGATTCAGAAATAATTTGCACATTAAGCATTATACTGTAGTTACGGGAATAGGAGCACCTAAACTTCCACAGAGCTGATATGACGTGCGGCGGCTGTTTTCATGTCAAGTCAAGTGGCAGTTTAATGGCATGTTCCTGTTACTTACATCATGGTGTTATCATATTTTCCACATAGTATGCCTTCTTCCAGTGTATAATTTATGATTTCTTTTGTGTTGTATAAAAATAACACATAGACGACAGACAGGTAGTTCAGCTTTACATTTACTGGCACTTGGCAATCGTTTCCCTGTAGAACAAAAGCTTACTTGCTTACTTGAGGGTAACTAAATAGCTCCTTGAGGCGACACACGCACATGAACAATATCCATTTCGCTGGAAGTCGACCTCATCGTGGCTGGATCTAGCAAAGGCAAATCTGGTACTATCATTGAGTCTGATTTCTCCTCATGTCCACTGGCTGGCCTTCCAGTCTGTTGTCTGTTGTTTTTTTCTTTCCCTCTCTTTTGCTCTTTTCCTCTACCCACCCCTTCCCCAAATGCATGTGCTCATTTTTTCCACTCTCTCTGGGGAAACAAGGCTCTCTTTTCTAGAGTATGTACCAGTGCCTGTGTTGTATGTGTACATAAGAGAGTGCGTGTGTATGTAAAGAGGAGAGAAGATTGGAAATGGACTCTAGAAAGTGTGTGTATTTCTCGTCTGACATACTCTATAACTTTGATTAATGTTGTTTGTGTGTGTGTGTGTGTGTGTGTGTCTGTCTGTCTGTCTGTCTGTATGTCTGCATGCGTGGGCAGTATCATGAGAGCTCCAATAGTTTCTCAACCCTCCTGACCTCACTCAGAAACAGTCCCTTGTTTAGGAGTCCTTCGATCCCCTACAGGCTTGCAGGGTCAGTCTTTCTCAGCCCAGTGGAGAGACTGCTAAGAGGTTCAAGCTGAAAAACCACATTGTTTTAAATATAATTAGCTGGAAGATGTAAAAATGTAGCTAACATATGTATTCTCTATTAGTGAAGCTCCATCCTGATAACACTCATCTACATAGAAACTTTTGTGGATACATTTGGATCAATCAAGATTTCTGTGCATATGTTGTAAATTCCTGTCCCTATGTCTCATATCTTTTAATGTACATTATCATTACACATACATTTATTTTGCGCATATTGTCCATCTTGTCTGCTATTTTATTTGGTTTAGTGCTTTGTTTTTAGACTGCTTTACTTCAGCTTAATGATAACATGGTGTTCTTTGGTGCTTGTCCATCTTGATCCCACTTAGACCTGGGCAGAGATTTGTGATTTCATAACAGTATAGGGTAGCGTGATGGCACTGCATCAGAACACACAAATCATCTTAGGTCAAGATTTTCCCTAAATTGTGGTTAAAGTTTCGGTAAAATAACCACCCGTAAATAAGTCCCTCAGCTAAGGACAAATTAAGCCTTAAGTGTCATACTTGAGGAGAAAACTCAGGTTGATTTATATTAGTTTGTTTTGCCTTTTTGTGTGGAGATGTCTGGCTAGTTTCCTCCTTTTCTCCATTGAATTAGAAGATTGCTTGTCTGTCTTGTGATACACAGGTGACCTGTCCAGAGTGTACCCCACAACTCTGCACAGGAAAAGTGTGGATAGAAACTGGATGATGGAATACAACATACACAGTACATGTACCTCTGCACATGTTGTGTGTTTATTGTTGTATTTTCACATTCTAAAACTAGCTTTTGATTTTGCTGACTACCATTTGAAAATAGATGCTGTGTTTCTTCTCCTAACCAGCAGTTGCTAGGTTGCTGTCAGTCAGTCCCAAAAGTCACAGACTTTGCTCACATGCCAGTTTAGGTAGCCAGTTCACTTTAAATTAAACAAGACTGGTGACATTTTCTATTCTTAAGTGCTGGCCACTGAGTAACTTATGACTTTTGGAGCAGTTGGGGGTTAAAAGGCAAAGGGCACCTTAAAGTGACACTTACAAAGACGCTGGTATTCGTCATTCACTTCCCCATCCAGATTTTTGCCTGCCTGGGGAATCAAACCAGCAACCTCCAGATCACAAGCCTGCCTCTGTAGGACCTCTCTGCCTTACACACTACAGATCCTGAGTGAGACAGTTAATTCAGAATCATGTTCAGCTACACACATTCACACCTGACACCTGTTCAAGTCAGGCACAATAATGTCTTGTACTGTTAAAGCAGTTCCACATAGGCCGAGTGAATAGAAAAAGGAGCAAAGAATTAGAGATATGTTTTCTCTTCCCCCAAAACATTTCAGCTGAAGTAAGGAAATCGTTAAGGGCCTAATGCTATTGCTGTCTAAAATTCTGCATTTAGACTCTCACGCAAAAAAAGCTAAAATGTGATGTGGATCCAACTGAGCTCAAAATAGCATGCGGTCTACCTTTTGTAGGCTGAGAAGCAAGCGAACATGAACACAAAGTTTCTCACAAATGTTTAATGATTTACACAGAACCAAGACGTTCCTGTAGTTTAATGTATATATTCGTACTCACTCACAGAAAACATATCTCTGTGCATTTTACTTTTAGAAAATGGTGTCCAGTAATTTAATTTCATACAACAGCTAGACATCATTATGTAATTAGAATGAGATGCAGTTTGCCTTGAATCACAGGCATGCCACCATGTCTCTGAATTGACTATTAAGCCAAGATTATGTTGAAGTGGCAGGAGACTAAAGCTACAACAGATCAAGTAAAGGAACTTAAAAGCTCACAGAAAGTGCTGTGTGGAGGAATTCTGTGGGATTTTATTACTGCTTTGGGAATTTGGCTGGAGGCTAAGATTCCCTCCAGGGCCTGCTTGTCTGGGACATAGCATGTGTGTGACTCAACACCCTTGATAACATGAAAGGTTCAGTAAGTATTTGTAGTTGTATTAGTACAGTTTCTTTTTACATTAGGCTTGACTGCTGCCCCCTAAGTTTAGAGGATTTCACCCTTTGTAATCTATTATAACAAGGCTCTGTGAAGGGAAGTGGCACTAGTTTCAGCCATTGTTTTCATGGTAAGACAATTTAGTATTAAAGAACATTGGTTTACTGAACGCTGTCTTGAGAGCTGAAAACATACGACAAGTGTTTGTTCTTCTTACACCCTATACCCTGTTTGGCTCTGTGGTGTCATATTGATGCTGAATGTTTTATCTTTAGGGCTGCACAATTAATCAAAATATTATTGAAATCGCAATATGACATAGTGCAATATCCAAATCACAGAGGTCTCAATTTTTTCATGGAAGAAAACTGACAAAGTAGCATTATACTGTAGTACTTGATTTGAAACACATCGGAGGGTTAATATCTCATTTCATGAAACTGTCTATACAAAAAAATGTTTAAAATGTTAAAGTTATGGCAAAAAATGTTCATGTTTTACTGTGACTTGCTGTAGGCTCCTAAATTCAGCATAAGGTTAGAAACTGAACCAAACTTAAGAAAACTAAACTAAATCAGCGGCGGCGTTGCGCATGCACGATTCATTGGCAGTCTGGACGCAGAGTGGTGTGGGTCTCCTCTGCTCTGACTGCAGCTACAACTGCTGCGCGAGGCTGCTGTGAGACTGACTGTCTGTGAGTGCTTTGGGACGGGGGAGGGGCTCACGGCAGCACCCGCTGCTCATTGAGGACAGTAACTGCAGATATGCTTTCACGTCAGTCTCCAAAACACTAGAAAAAGTCGCTAGATTTGTCACTAGTCGCTTTTGACAAAAAAAAGTCGCCAAGAGGATCTGGAAAGCCGCCAGATTTAGCGAGAAAGTCGCCAAGTTGGCAACACTGAATCTCTTGTGTTCCCGCGTGTGCGTCAAGGACGTCTGGCATCAAGCACGCCCTCATGCGGGCTGGCGGGGAATTACGGGTTCAAAATGCAATTAATTGCAATTAATTTATTTTAATCGAGTAATTTCTTATCGACAATTAATCGATAATCGATTAGTTTGCATCCCTAACTGTAGTGCTTCAGAGATGCCCTGGCCTAAAAAATCTTGTTCTGCAGATGTAATAGAATATGTTTGTTTGATACAGACCCCAACAAATTTTAATAGTTTTGTCAGTGAAAATGAAATTGCAATGCAAGAATGATCATTCCCGCTAATCATGAGTCACAGCCTATCACATCTGTCAAAGTAATTCCAATATGTTTGGATGCTGTCATGTGGTTGTCACGTGGTTCTTTTTTGTGTGTGTGTGTGTTAAGAAAAATAATGTAACATAATGTGTGTCTTTGTGTGTCTGTGTATTTATTTAGGGCCTGTTTATCACCCCATTAAATTTAGATAAAGATATGAGGAAAACATTCATAAGCACTTTATTATGCATTAGACGGAGACTCCACACTACCATACTACTGTGTATTTCTTGTTTTAAGATGTGTAGAAGGAAACAGATCATCTGGGCAGATTAAGAATGACTCTGGAATCTGGAAAGACTGTTCAAAACCCATGAGAAGCCCTTGAAGAGGAAGTGTATGAAACACATGCAAGGAGTGCTGAACAAATCTATCAGTGGAGCAATTCAGCCTACATGAAGCAACCGGACAGACACTTAAGCAATCTGTATTTTCTGTTTCAGTCTTCTACTTTTGAAATGGCGTGTGTAGGATTTAATTGTCACTTGGAATGTAATGCAGTTTCGCGTTACAAATACATCAGTAGAGGTTGAATACCTTTACAAATGACAAAGTAGGTATTTTGTCTTTCCTGGCATAATTGCTCTAACACTGCAGTTTTTTGGATGTGGCCTTCAGATAGCTTAATACTAGTCTAGATTGATTCAAAAACATATATAGTATATTAATGCCAGACAGATAATCGCCTGATCAGACTGATGCGAGTGTTGACAATTCTCTGTGATGTAGTGCCCCAAAAATCCTTTCAATTAATGACAGACGCAAATATATACAGCCAACTAAGAGGACACAGCTGGGAATAAACAACCAGGATCAAAGAGCAAAATTTGCGTTTGAAAAAAATCCATCCTACAAAAAAAAAAGTGAATATTTAAATATAGTGTAAAGTTGCAAAGGGACTTCACTGCTTATCTTTTAACTTGATTTTTTTCCCTCCCTCTAACACTGGGACTATTTGTCTTGGAAATCCTTTTGATTCTCTGTTTCTCTGTCACATTCCCTCATCCTGTTCTTGTCAGCAGTTTGGGATAACCCCTCTGTGTCATCTTCCCTCATTACTGGCAGGTAGTTTCCAAAGTTGTGTCTTCGTGACTTCTACTTCCTCTGTAGATCTCATCTAAGAACACTACCAGCCACCGACTCTCTTCCTTCTTGCTTTAACTGCAGAACTTTAGCAATCCAAGTAAATGTGTGTGTGTGTGTGTGTGTGTGTGTGTGTGTGTGTGTGTGTGTGTGTGTATATATATATATATATATATATATATATATATATATATATATATATATATATATATATATATATTGTGCAGTGTTCTAACTGCAAGTCTGTTTTTATGTTCCAGGAGGCTTAGGTGTGCGGTCACCATGGCACCCTTCTTGCGTATTGCCTTCAATGCTTATGACGTGGGCGCACTGCCTCCTCTGTCTGACCCTCCCATCTGTGCCATCAAGATGAAGGAGTCTGTCAACACAGGTATGTTCAGATGCACACACACATGTATGCAGTCATCATTTTATGTAGACAGTGAAGTGGCACAGTGAGTAGGGAGACAAAATGTGCTGAGTTTAATTGCCTTAACAGCCACCATCTGCTGGGCTCAAAAACACATAAAGCAAGCTCCATTCACTTTTTACTGTAGTAGACTGACTTTACTATGACAGGAAAAGTTAAAGACAAATGTTTTGTTCCCAGAAATTATTCCTATCTTCCTTCACAGAGCGAGGGAAGACATTGGTTCAGAGAAAGCCCACCATGTATCCACCCTGGAAGTCCACTTTTGATGCTCACATCTATGAGGGTCGTGTCCTCGAAGTGGTCCTCATGCAGAGCACTGAGGAACCATTGGCCAAGGCCACGGTTGGTGTGTCTGTACTAGCAGAACGCTGTAAGAAGTCCAAGACCAACAGTCGTGCTGAATTCTGGGTGGACCTGCATCCTTCGGGGAAGGTCCAGATGGCTGTACAGTTCTTCCTGGAGGACAGTGATGCAGGTAACACTGCTGTGTCTTAAAATTTATCTTCATCAGGATCGTGAGGGTGTGGTGTCAGATTTCATCAACAGTAGTCTAGCAAGCAACACCATAACTGTCATCACATTTTGATTCAAATATTGCTAAATCCTGAGCGCAGTAGCATGGACAAATCTTTTATGTTGGGTATCCAAAACTATTCTAAATTAGGCAAACAATTGTGTTATTAAAGGACCCTGTTGCTTAGGAATTTTGTTTACACTACCTTTGAAAAAAGTGTTCCCTGACCGGGAATCGAACCCGGGCCGCGGCGGTGAGAGCGCCGAATCCTAGCCACTAGACCACCAGGGAGTGACGATGGACAAATCAGCCATAGCTCTCAGTGAAAAGACCTTGCCTTATCTTGTTCTCACTAACCTTTTCAGTTCAGCATCACACTAGACTTCTTCATCAGCCAACTTGCTGCCCATTTGGCCGTTCGATGTGAAGATTTGGCTGGCCATTCCTTTATTTTTCCTTTCGTTTCAGCGCCACAGTAAACTCCTATATCAGCCTGGGGTTTTATAACTGAACGAGAAGCAGGAAGAAGCTCACTTTTACTTATTTGGACTGTGTGGAAATCTGATGTTTGACATCACAAATGACATAGAAAAACATTAGTGACGGAGTTAGAGAAAGCAAAACCGGGACACAAAAGTGTCCCAGCGCACCACAGAGTGTCTGTCCTGCCAGCTCTTCACAGCAACACAAGGAAAGGAACAACTTAGTTATAAGAAGACACAAATGATTAAAAACTTGTTGTCGCTGTTTCACAAAGTTTAAGTTTCTCCCCACTCAATAACTTGCAAACTTGCCCGTTTTTTTTTTTTTGTTTGTTTGTTTGTTTGTTTGTTTGTTTTAAGGGAGTCTGGGATGTCACGATGACTAGTGCATTTGCAAACATCTTGCTGCTTATCCTAGCTGGTAAGACAGCATAAACATTTCATTTGCATTACAGTGAACCAGATGATGTACTTACTTACAGGACGTAAGTTGCTTGGCAGTCTTTCAGAGTGTCCCATTGCGAACACACTGCTGAAAGAATGTGGTCTTCATGCGTCTTGGGTGTTCACGCCTGTCTTTAAGGCTACCCACTTGTGTTCATCTTAGAAATTTATTAATACCAGGTGTAAACAGGCTTGCTTACATTGCCTGCAAAACAGCATTCCCTGACCGGGAATCGAACCCGGGCCGCGGCGGTGAGAGCGCCGAATCCTAGCCACTAGACCACCAGGGATTGGTCTGTCATTGGTAGGCCATAGCTGCTCGTGAAACCCCCCTGCCCTCTTTGTTTCGCTCCTTCCCTCTTCTTCCCCTTTCCCATTACTGTCTTGTAGACCCACAGATAGTCACTCTCTGTCAGTATTTTTATATATGTAGTCTGTTTACACCTGGTATTTACATGCATTTTGGGTGATCTGAGGCCGTCAGTTCACCCCCTGGCACTACAATGCATTTCCACTTGCGCCTCTAGTGACCACATCCCCCTCTCTATATGGAAATAAACACCAATGCTATTTTGTCAGTTAAATGTCCCTTACTGTCCATTTGGCAGATTAACATGAAGATTCAACTGTTTGGCCATTTCCCTCACAGTTCAGCACCACAATAAACTCTTAGATCAGCCTAAATGAGCCTCATGCTTTACCTGCACTGCCAGCAGTCTGGCAGGAGAGACACTCAGTGGTGGACTGTAGATGTGTATAAGAGACAGGGCAACATGAGCAAACAACCCCACAACTGTCATCACATTTTGATTCAAATATTGCTAAATCCTGAGTGCAGTAGCATGGACAAATCTTTTATGTTGGGTATCCAAAACTATTCTAAATTAGGCAAACAATTGTGTTATTAAATGACCCTTTTGCTTAGGAATTTTGTTTACACTACCTTTGAAAAAAGTGTTCCCTGACCGGGAATCGAACCCGGGCCGCGGCGGTGAGAGCGCCGAATCCTAGCCACTAGACCACCAGGGAGTGTCGATGGATAAATCAGCCATAGCTCTCAGTCAAAAGACCTTGCCTTATCTTGTTCTCACTAACCTTTTCAGTTCAGCATCACACTAGACTTCTTCATCAGCCAACTTGCTGCCCATTTGGCCATTCGATGTGAAGATTTGGCTGGCCATTCCTTTTTTTTTTCCTTTTGTTTCAGCGCCACAGTAAACTCCTATATCAGCCTGGGGTTTTATAACTGAACGAGAAGCAGGAAGAAGCTCACTTTTACTTATTAGGACTGTGTGGAAATCTGATGTTTGACATCACAAATGACGTAGAAAAGCATTAGTGACGGAGTTAGAGAAAGCAAAACCGGGACACAAAAGTGTCCCAGCGCACCACAGAGTGTCTGTCCTGCCAGCTCTTCACAGCAACACAAGGAAAGGAACAACTTAGTTATAAGAAGACACAAATGATTAAAAACTTGTTGTCGCTGTTTCACAAAGTTTAAGTTTCTCCCCACTCAATAACTTGCAAACTTGCCCGTTTTTTTTTTTTTGTTTGTTTGTTTGTTTGTTTGTTTGTTTTAAGGGAGTCTGGGATGTCACGATGACTAGTGCATTTGCAAACATCTTGCTGCTTATCCTAGCTGGTAAGACAGCATAAACATTTCATTTGCATTACAGTGAACCGGATGATGTACTTACAGGACGTAAGTTGCTTGGCAGTCTTTCAGTGTGTCCCATTGCGAACACACTGCTGAAAGAATGTGGTCTTAATGCGTCTTGGGTGTTCATGCCTCTCTTTAAGGCTACCCACTTGTGTTCATCTTAGAAATGTATTAATACCAGGTGTAAACAGGCTTGCTTACATTGCCTGCAAAACGGCATTCCCTGACCGGGAATCGAACCCGGGCCGCGGCGGTGAGAGCGCCGAATCCTAGCCACTAGACCACCAGGGATTGGTCTGTCATTGGTAGGCCATAGCTGCTCGTGAAACCCCCCTGCCCTCTTTGTTTCACTCCTTCCCTCTTCTTCCCCTTTCCCATTACTCTCTTGTAGACCCACAGATAGTCACTCTCTGTCAGTATTTTTATATATGTAGTCTGTTTACACCTGGTATTTACATGCATCTTGGGTGATCTGAGTCGGTCCTTTTCCCTCACAGTTCAGCACCACAATAAACTCTTAGATCAGCCTA
This sequence comes from Lutjanus campechanus, assembly GCA_027495735.1. Taxonomy (NCBI): domain Eukaryota; kingdom Metazoa; phylum Chordata; class Actinopteri; order Lutjaniformes; family Lutjanidae; genus Lutjanus; species Lutjanus campechanus. Next base: position 8,489 of record JAJHUR010085717.1, on the reverse strand, counting down.
AATGAGCCTCATGCTTTACCTGCACTGCCAGCAGTCTGGCAGGAGAGACACTCAGTGGTGGACTGAGATTTTATACCTGAACTATGCGCAGCATGATGCACACTTTAACTTTCTCTGATATTTTCACATCACAGATGATGAAGAAAAGTATTAATATCAGAGCCATAGAAAGTAAAAGTGTGCGTCCCAATGCCCCACCGAGTGTATCTTCTGCATGCTATTCACAGCAACATGTTTTTTGTGCAAGGAAAGAAATTATGCAGTTTATTGCATTTAATGCCAAATTTACTAGAAGTCATAAATGATTAAGAATTTGCCACAGTTGTTATACAAATGTATTACATTTCTCCACACTCAACAACTGTAAGTAACTGTAATGTTTTCCTCCGAAATACAGTTGACTTTGTAAGGGAGTCAAAAACATCTGCTGCAGGTGAGAGAGCCAAAACATGTAATTTGCATTACAGAGAACCAAATGGTGTACTTACAGGATGTCAGTTAGTAGAAGGTCCTTCAGTGTGGCTCGAGAACACATTGCATACACACTGCTGGAAGAACAATGACACATTTTGATTTCAGTGTTATCTGGGTGCATTCACACCTGTACTCAGAGCTTACCACTTGTGATTGGATCATCCAGGGTACAATGCTACTGCAATACCAGATGTAAACAGGCTTGCATATATTGGCTTTAAAACACTGTTCCCTGACCGGGAATCGAACCCGGGCCGCGGCGGTGAGAGCGCCGAATCCTAACCACTAGACCACCAGGGAGTGATTTCATGTATGCCTGTCATATCTGTTTAGGAAAATCCCCTGTCCCCCTTCATTCTTTCTCTCCTTCCCCCTCTTCTTCCACACTGCTCTCATGTAGACAGAAAATCACTCTCTGTCAGTGTATATAATAATAATATGGAGTATTGGCTGTTTACACCTGTTATCAACATGTGTCTTTGGTGATCCGATCGCTAGTGGACAGCTCCAAGTACACCAGTTCACACCATTACTGTTCCTTCTATTTATTTTTTTTTTCAGTTTAGCACCACACTAAACCTCTATATCACTGTGGCATTAATTGTGACAGTGCCAAAGTCAGTGGTCTGAGCAATTGGTTCTCAGTGTGTTTTGGTTTCATTCACTTCTGTGACTGAAAGCTGTCCACTTGTGATCGAATCACCTGGGACACATTAATGCAAACAGGCTTTGCCTTTAAAAGGTGAAAATGGCCTATTCCCCAACTTGCAAACTTGCCCGTTTTTTTTTTTTGTTTGTTTTTTTGTTTTTTTTTAAGGGAGTCTGGGATGTTACGATGACTAGTGCATTCGCAAACATCTTGCTGCTTATCCTAGCTGGTAAGACAGCATAAACATGTCATTTGCATTACAGTGAACCAGATGATGTACTTACAGGACCTAAGTTACTTGGCAGTCCTTCCATGTGTCCCATTGGGAACACACTGCTGAAAGAATGTGGTCTTAATGCGTCTTGGGTGTGTTCACACCAGTCTTTAAGGCTACCCACTTGTGTTCATCTTAGGAATTTATTAATACCAGGTGTAAACAGGCTTATGTTGCCTGCAAAATGATATTCCCTGACCGGGAATCGAACCCGGGCCGCGGCGGTGAGAGCGCCGAATCCTAGCCACTAGACCACCAGGGAATGGGTTGATGTCTACCCCTCCCCCCCCTGGCTGCTCCCATGTAGACCCACAGAAAGTTGTCTGTCAGTGTTGATATATAACACCATCTACTGGCAGGAACGATGTTAATTTCCTTATACTTCCTACATGCAGCCACAACTTTACTTGTCAGTTAGTTATGGTGTGAAGTCCTCATGCTCTGAACCAATTGTCCTGTAATAAACCATCTACATCAAACTATAAAGAGTTAACCTACATGCTGGTGACATACCGCTCACTTAGCTTGTCAGCTGACTACAGGTGTCCATGTATCAGTCCGTCAAGGACATGTAGGAATTTGGCCTCAGGGCTGACAGCTAAGATACTGATCACAATGATGAATATGTATTTATATTAGGGTTACAACTAACAGTTACTTTCATTATCGATTAATCTGTCAATCATTTTCTCAATCAATCAGTTCGTTGTTTGGTCCATAAAATGTCACAAAATGGTAGAAAAAATTATCACTAATTACTAATTGATAAAATTGACTAATTGATGCAGCTTTAATCATATTTAATGAGAACATAGTTAACATATTTAATGAGAAATGTTAATGCCTATTTGTTTTGATACAGTGTACTGATGTGTTAAGAAGGACAGGGGTTAAACAAGTGCTTGCAGTATATTATTCCTGTGTTGGTATTTTATCATCAAATATTCTTAGATTTTTATTTTATGCTTTTGATTTTATAATGTGTTTCAATTAAGCGTTTTATATCTTTATCCTCTCAGGAATGAAAGGGAAATTTTGAGTCATTGGGATATTTCGGAATGATAAGGCCACTTAAACATTTGAATTAGCAGCACAAATCATCCCACCATTGACAGCTGGAGTTGAAAATCATATTATTATATGCTATCATTATCTGCTTTCAAAACCTATTTTAGTTTCACTTCAGCTGTTCGAAGCAGAAGTGAAGGAGAGCGATACTGGTTGGCAGTGCTGCACTCAGCTGCCAGCTCACCACCTCATTCTGTGGTAGTCACTGGGATTGGGTGGGATTTACAAACTGGTTCCATTCAGGGGGAGTTTCTGCGTGGGGGAATCACAGTCGGGGGTTCGCTGTTCAGGATCATGAGAGGGGAGTGTGTCTACTGTTATGAAAGAGCTCCTTACTCCATCAGCTCCCACCTACACACTCCCCAGGTTTCCTGAAAAGCAGCCTGGGGTATTTTTAGGCATGTGTGAACAGCCCTGAGCTCTGTCTGCCTCCTCTGTCTGCCTTATTTCTCCCGCCCTTGCTCTCACTCCCACTTTCTTGTCTCAGTTCACTGACGCACTGTCCAAACATAAACATCTGTCACTAGAATGGCAGAGAGGAAATTTGCTTATCTCTATCACCTCATCACTCTTCCCACTTTTCCCTGTCTATCAATTGTCTCTTTAGGGGCTAATCCTTTTTTAAATCATCCCTCCCTCTCTCCCATCCACCCACCTACCCTCCCTATCTCCTCTAGAGTTTCTGTCTTCTTTGTTTACCTCTCTCACTCCGCTTTTGCTGTCTTCTCTGGGTGACTTCTGACCCCACCCCGTTGACTTGCGTCAGTGGGAGCCACTTATCCAAGATGGCATTTTCCTGTGTTTACCCTCCATTTAGCAGAAGTGTCTATGGCCTCCTTCTTCTGCTAATAGGGCTTTTTGGCTAAATACCCCTCAGCCATTATAGCTAATGACTGATTTTAAGATAATGTGCAGTGTGACGTCAGTGAATGTCATCAGCTAGATTGTAAATAAAAAAGTGTAGTTAAATAAATAATTAACAAGACCCACACCTCACTGCATCCCCAATATCATTTTTATTTGTCTTTGCAAATCAGTGAAAAGGGTATTTGAATAAGAATTTACTTTTGATTTGTTTGACAAACAACATGTGTTTTGAATAGAATAAAACATTGTTGTGCGTAAATGCTCTAAAAGAGCGTTGTTCATGGAAGATGCTAATGTTTTTGGTGAACTGAAAGTATTAATTTGCAACTGAAAGAGTGAAAGAAGTCTGATGCAGAGCAGAGAGAGGGAAAAAGCATGAGAAAAGAAAAGGTACAGAAATGCCAGTGTGGTATAGCCTAAGACCCTTCTTTGACCATGTACCTTGAAGTGAATTATCCCGTTTCCTGTACTCACTTGAACCTTCAAATATCAAATAAATGCAAAAAAGCCCCCCAGAATATAAAGAAAACATTCATAACATAAACTGTTTTATTTTAATTTCCTTGAACTGAACTTTGAGCTAGCTCTTGTGAGGTGTCAACTTATACAACACTGGAATATTACATGTGTACAGCAGTTTGATTGGTAAATTGATCTCTCTCCATAGTGCCGTCTAAGCCATCGGTGAGGGTTTTGCCAGAGGATGGAGTCACAACCCTCAACAGGAGGCGAGGAGCTTTCAAGCAGCCGAAGGTTCACTTCATCAAGAACCACGAGTTCACAGCCACCTTCTTTGGCCAGCCCACCTTCTGCTCTGTCTGCAGAGAGTTCCTGTGGTGAGAGGCCAAGCCCTGCCTTTCTTACTTTATGTCACTATTATGTATGTGTAATTTGGCTGGTTAGCATAGCAAATACTCCTTTTACTTTGACTTTGACCTCCGTATGTTTTTTCAGTATATTTTTATTTGCAGGGAGAGACTGTGGTAGTAATTTCCCATGCTGCTCTGTCTGGGCAGGACTTATCCAGAAGCAGCTAATTTGCCAGTCAACTTGTTTTTCTCTGCATAATTATTACTATCAGCACTGTGTTTTTATTAAGATGCCACTGCCACAGCTTTGATAATTCCAGACCAGTTGTGCTGTCTGTTTTCTGGGCACGAAATGAGACAAAAATATCAGTTGTCCAATAAGAAAAATCCAGCCCCCCAAGGGTGTTTCTCAAAAGACCAATTAGTAGCGGTTCTATTTTCCTAAATGGAGCAGTCCGTGGGGGGTTAGTAATGGTAGAAACAACAGCAGGACTGCTATTGTGAGAATGAGTCACTGTCTTGGGAAATCCCACAAGGCTGTCATGTTGTATTCCAACTATGTCAGCAGCGTTAACCTGTGAGCCAAGCTCCTCCTCTATCTCCCAAACTACAATATTATCTATTCCCTTTAGAGACAGGCTGGAGGAAGTCTAGTGTTTGCTTTAATCTGTGCATCTGTGCATGACTCTGTGGCCACTGATCTCAGCATTTTCATACATGCAAGTTTCAGTCTCGTGATTTAAGATGTGAATGATATCTTCCAGGTATGCTGATAACAAATGAGTCCTCATTGCTTTTCCTTTCATTTTATTTGTACGTGCATAATACTTTGGAGGAAGGTTTGCTAACAGTACACATGTAGTTTGGTAGCTGTTGCATGAACTAGACAGTAAACTTGTACATTCATGCTGCTAATTACCTGCATGCTAGCTACAGTACAACATTATCATAACTACAAACCTTGCTATGAAAACCATTCTGGATATATTGCTCTAATATCAGCCATAGTTTATGGAGTCTCAGGAGTTCCATAAAAAAGAATAAGGAATAAATGAATGCAGAAATATTAAGAGAAATAAATAAAGGAATAAATAACTAAATAATGAAATGTGTAAATATACAGAGAAATAAATAAAGAAATAAGGAAAAGTTTAAATATAAAGACAAAAAACAAAATATATAAGAATAATTATAAGCATTTTGTTTCTGTATATGCTATTAAAAACATGTATTTGTTTTTGCATGTAAATTGCTGTAATTATAAAGAACACATATACTGTATATATATGTGTGCATATATATATATATATATATATATTGTCCTCCCAGGAATAGCAAAGTAGCATCAATTATTTAATTTAATTAATAATTTAATTAATACTTAATCAATGAACTGATTGATTAATTAATTATTTAGAGTAATTAGAGTAATAATAAAAGATTATGTATTTTTACATTATGTATTTTATAATTATTCTTTCATATTTGGTTATTTGTCCTTTTATTTCTATATTTTTTTTATCTACCTATTTTTTCCTCTTTATATTTCTGTATCATTTTCTCAGTCTTTTAGAGATTTATTATGTTTTTTATGGCTGTCCTATGACAATATTTTTATATTTCCATGTTAATTTTGTTTTTGTTTTGTCAAAGGAAAACCTGTTTTTGCTTCAATATTTTAATTACATTTCATTTCTCCCATACAGGGGGCTCAACAAGCAAGGTTACAAGTGCAGACGTGAGTGTTTCAGCTGTAACTGCTATGCATTTTTTGTCACATTTTATCCCTTTGAATTCTCCACAGTTAACAAAGTATTTGCTTATTCAATTCACCCAGAATGCAATGCGGCAATCCACAAGAAATGCATTGAAATAATCATTGGCAGGTGCACTGGAACAGCGGCCAACAGTCGTGACACTGTGGTGAGTTAAAGTTAATGTTCTCCAACATCAATGCAAAACCCCAGATCTGACACTGACCATGAACTGCACGTTGTTTTACACTATTTACAGTTTTTATTACTTTTCCCAGCTGTGGTTCAATAATGACTGTGTATCCTTTCCTTCTATATTTTATGACTGATTCACTGGTGTGAAGTCATTTATTTATCATACTGAGCCAAAGTTCAAATTCTTCTGTACAACCTAACATCAAAATTAGGTTTAATATGTCAGTGAAGATGTGTCTGAAGTATTGGAATTTCATTTGGAATTTCATTTTGGCTTTTACCTAACACAGCAAATAAAAACTGGTAACACATGTGGTTACTTTATTGATCCGATATCAGCTTTCTGTGAGTTGAATGTATTTCTGTGTTTGCAGTTCCAGAAAGAGCGCTTCAAGATTGATATGCCGCATCGTTTCAAGTACTATAACTACAAAAGCCCTACGTTCTGTGACCACTGTGGCAGTATGCTGTGGGGTCTCTACAGACAGGGCCTTAAATGTGAAGGTATGTCTAATGTGTCGAATGTGTGCATTGTTTTGTTTTTTTCTTTGTCGTTGATGTTATATCTGCTTTTCTCATTTTGACATTTTTTCTTTCATTGTGTTCCCTTTCTACACCTGGCTAATCCATTTTTCACACTTCTGACCAGACTGTGGCATGAACGTACACAGTCACTGCCAGAAGAAAGTGGCCAATCTGTGTGGAATCAACCAGAAACTATTGGCAGAGGCTCTGTCTCAAGTCTCACAGGTTGGCACAGTAACAAACTGTTTGTTTTAGTTTGTGTGGACTATGTGTATATGTTATACCAATCAGTGTTTTTAATAAAAGAAAAAAAAAAGAAATAATTCGATGTACAGTGTCAAGAGTTTCAGCAAACATTTTTCATCCCTAGAAATCTGTGAAGAAGTCTGATGACTCCAATTCAGCAGATATTGGGGTCTACCAAGACATCCGTAATGCAACAGCAGATCCTAGTGGTAAGATGTATTCATTGTCGCGCATGCTGTAGTACAACATTGTTTTATTAAAACAAGTTCTATCTCTAAGGATAAAACAGATGTAATATTGGCACTGATAGTCTGTTTAACCTGATTTACATCCTCAAATCTGTATTCTTTGTTGTGTGACTTTGCGTGAATCTTTGCATTCAGCTTTGCATATGTATTTACTCGTTGGTTGCAAATGTGTCTTTATAGCAGGTGGCAATGGTAAGGCACATGAAAGTGTGAGCCCAGCCCCAGTGGCACCTACAGTTCCCCGGGTACATCTCACCCTCAACCACCTGGTGTTTCACAAGGTGCTGGGAAAAGGCAGCTTTGGCAAGGTAGGCTCCACAGTCCCCACTTTTAAATCTCCTCCTGAATTTTATTCAATTCAATTCAGCTTTATTGTCATTGTACTTATACTTAGGTACACAGCATAATGAAATGCTTACACATTGGTCCCCCAGTCTCAACAAGATACACGAGAAAACAGCACATATATATATATATATATATATACATATATATATATACATATATATATATATACACACACACATTCTGTAAGGAGAACAACACAATGCAGGGCAGAGCATGAGTGCAAGATGATAAACAGTAAATAGTAATAAAATAGATATATATTATATAATTTAAAAATATTATGCATTATGTGTAGTTACAATACAAATAATACAATACAATACAGTAATTCAGTGCAATAGTGATGTTATCAGTAGCAATTTACAGTTGTAATGGGTGGTAGATAGTGTAATGTAGTACAGCACTGCAGCATAGTAATATACATAAACTATATACAATATTAATATAATAGAACGGATCTAAAATGAAATAATTGCATATACACAAAAATAGAGGACAAACTTCTAATTTTGCTAACACACGTTTTTTTTTTCTTTTCTAAATGAACAGTACCTACCAAATATATCCATGAAAATTGCAATAAAAATCTCTCATGCCTTAATGTTTAGACACACACCAAGACAACAAACAGATACAAAACCTACAGGCAAAGGAAGCTAAAAAAAATCATGGCATATAAAGGCACTTATTAAAAGCAATAATATTGTTCTGTAATAAACTGATTTTGAAGGATGTTTGAACATGTCAAGAGAGGGTGAAGGGAAATGATGAAATGAAGTTGAATTCTAATACTCGATCCTTATCATGTCTTAGTGTACTCTGTCATCAGGGTCTGTCACTGCCCTTCCTTAAAGCTTATTCTGTTTTTCTTTTCTTTTGATTAATTACCACCTCTGCTGTAGTTTACCTAGTTTTTGATAAACTAGGCTCACTAGAACAATACATCTCCACACTGAGGATGGAGTGGAAGATTTTTTTTCTTTAAAAAAAAAAAAAAAATGTATATGTATGTATGTATGTATGTACTTGTAT
>JAJHUR010085716.1:0-24156 GCA_027495735.1 Lutjanus campechanus | reverse complement strand
TTTTTTTTTTTCATTAATTACCATACTGAATATCTCTGTGTTTTAGACTGACAAAATGAGATCAGCTGCCCCAGATTAAACATGACAATTAACTTTAATTATTGTTGTTATTTGATAACCGCAGATAAATAAAACAATCTGTACAGACAGAGGCATGTAATAATTATCCTTGGGCAAGCAGATTTCTGATCCACTCACCCAAACAGGCAATTAAAAAAAGACATTAATGTTAAATCCTTCGAAATTCTTGAGGCAGGAAAATCATTATTTGTTGTCTCCTGGATGCGCAGTACATGTAGTACATATTTAGCTTTAAATCCTTCCCTTTGAGCTCTGTAAACACATAATGCATGACTGAGGTATGCTGCAGCCAAAGATCGTACAGGTATGCAGCTGGTCTGGCTAATGATTCACTGGAAAAGGTCAACTATGATGGTAAGAGATAGCAAAGTTTTATGATGCCAGTATTTGAAAGGATATTTAACACAACGCTGCTGTTTAAACTGTTCTGACATTTGCAACAAATCAAGGCAAGGATAAAGAATTCATTTCAGTGCGTTCTTCCACAGTTTTTCCTGATAGTTCTGCTTTTTCTTATCAAATTAAGCTAACATCAGCTCCATGAGATGTTTGGGAACACCATCTCTGGATATTTTAAGTAGCTGCCTTCTGATTTTTTAATAAACAGGAACACTATAAAACAAGTCTTAAACATACATTTGACTTCTACATACATACTGCATACCTATATTAATCTAATAAAGAGCAGGATAAGGCTGCTTATGTCACCCTACACTCTGATACAGCAGCATGTTGGCTTCAACAGTGTGAAAATACTTCACAGTGGGATTTATTTTTTTTTAGCATAGCCTGTAAAGTAATATCAAAAGCTACTGGGCTTTAGAAATAACACCAGGCTAGCTTAGTTAGACAGATATGCTAATGTTTGCAGCTTATCGGGGCAGACAGATGCACTGTTGAATTTATTCCTTACACTTGTTCTGTTCTATTTTTGGTTTGGAAAGGCAAAGAAAAAAAAAAACACCACCCACCAAACTCTTTATATACAGCAAACTAACACTCTCACTGCAGCCCCATGCACACGTCTTAAACACTGAGAAATCAAAAGCTTTGGAGACCTGCCTAAGACATTTGGACCAACACTGAGATAGCAGGGGTTTAGCCAATGGTTAATTTAGTGAGAGACAAAGAGGGACAAAAGATGCTATTGCTTGCATTATTATTAGTTAATTAAATTATTATTTAATTAAAATATTCGGTAATTTCATAATTACCATACAGAAGACCCCAAGCAGTTCAGATTGGTGGTCTCACCTCCTCTGCACTTGCGCTCAGCACCGGAGGCCCCCAGGGCTTTGTGCTCAGCCCGCCCTCCCTTACTTTTCACGCTGTACACCCTCACCTGCAACGCCCTACATGGAGAGACCTTTGTTTTGAAGTTTGCAGATGACAGCACCGTCATTGGCCGAATTTGAAACAACAATGAGACTTCATATCAAGAGGAAATCAACGGTTTTGCAGAGTGACGCACAGAAAACAATGTCAGTAAAACCATGGAGCTGATTGTTGATTTTTGGAAAGAGGAGGAAAAGACACACACCCTTGTCTACATCAACAGAGCTGAGGTGGAGCAGGTGAACAGTTTTTGGTTCCTGCGAAACAACATCACACAGAACCTGTCGTGGATGTCACACATCTCCACCCTGGTAAAGAAGGCTCAGAATCAGCTGTATTTCTTGAAACTTGAGAAGGCAAAATTCCTGTGTGGAGTTCTTGTTAACTTCCACAGAAGAGCAAACATCACAAACTGGTATCATGGCACGTGCACAGCCCAGGACAGAAAAACTCTACAGCAGGTCATTAAAACGGCCCAGAACATCACTGGTACTCGTCTACCGAACATCAGCGAGGTGTCTGTGCAGAGTCCAAAGGAGACTAAAAGACAACACCCACCCCTGGCACAGCCCGTTTACCCTGCCAGGGCTCAACAATTAGGATTGCCTGCTTGCCAGGAGAAAGTAAAATGCTTTGTTGGGAGAATAAATCTAGCAACTCACTTGCCTGATTGGGCAAGTGCTAAAAAATAATCAAATTATTAAACTATTTTGATTGCCTGATCGTCAAAGTAATTTTTCATGCAAAAATGGTCAAAAATCCTGTTTTCAGTCTCTAAAATATGGAGATTTCCTGCTTTCCTCCATTTTATATTATATTAAACTGAATATCTCTGGTTATGGACTGACTGATCACCTTGACAACTGCTATTAAATTATCCAATTTGTACAGGGGCAAGTAAAAATGGACTTGGGGCAACTTGATTTCTGACTCACTTGCCTAACCAGGCGACAGAAAAAAAGACCAGCCTTCTGGTGCCCGTAAAGAGATACAAAAATATCCACTGATGTACCACCCGACTACAGAGCAGCTTCTTCCCTCAAGCTGCAAGACAGCTTTTTTTCATCCTCAGCACTATGCAAAATAATTTATTTTCGTTTCTATACTTCATTATTTATTCACTTGATCTACTCTATACAATTTTAACATTGTTTTATGGGAGTAGCAAAAAGGGAACTGCAACTTAATCTCTCAATGCAACCTTGTGTTGTATAGTGATAAATAAATCTACCTTGTACTTTGTATTATAAGAAATGTAGGATCCAGTGTTTTTAGGGCTGAACCCATACTACATTAGTCCAGATATCTCAGCTCCTGCTGCTTCCTGTTTGTTTGTTTTTTTACTTTTACTCGTCTCTTGTGAGTCCCCAACTTTAATGGAGTGCAATAAGAATTGTGCTTGTTAACTACTGCAGATGAACTCTCTGCCACCAACCCATGTTAAATATGTATGAAACTAACTTGGTTGGTGAGAGAAAAAAATAGGGAGTGCTATGCTGAGTCAAAAAAGTACACACTGGTAGTGAAAAAAAAAAAAGACAAAAGTCAGGGACTCTTCAAGGATGCTAAGTTGGAGTTGGTTTCAGACGGTTTCATCTCTTCGGGCAATCACAGAAAGATACACCTGCAGTGCATCAGTATCATTCTTAAGGCATAACTCACAACCCCTGAATAAAAACATAATCCCCAGCACCGCCTCAGCTCTGTGCAGGTTAGGTATTCCAACTATGCAGTGGCTGCTTTGATTTCCCACACTTTGAATGGAGTCAGTGAGGAGCAAAGGAAGCGAAGCAATGGAGGAGAAAATGACAACCCAACACACATCGTCACAAGTGAGGACACATGCGGTGATGCTTAGTCATTCCTCTCTGTAGTATGTAACTAACACACACACACGAGCAAGCACACAAGCGCACACGGGGCGAACAACTAATGCATCTCTATCCTGACATTGAAGGGACTAAAGACAACTCTGCCTAAGGACAGGAAACCACTTGTGCGAACTGGCGTGCATTGTTTGAACACGTCATCTTCCTCAGCGCTCTATTCTTCACACACTCTGGATGCATCACGCTCCAACTCTGGACTTTGAACTTAAAAGAGCCAATGTTAATGGCTCAGAATAAGTGGGATGTGCAGGCATTCAGAGAGCACGCCACAGCCATTGACACCATTAACACTGTGCGTGACACTAACCACTTATCTCCCACTGGAATGCTTTTTAGTCAGAAATTGATTTTTGTATGCTCTAAAAATTGAAAAAAACAAAAAACTACAAAAATGTATTACAAATGTAGCGCACCACTTGTTCAGCGGACATGAATTTACTTGCTCCTCTAGTAGCACTTCTGCGTGCACCTGTTCCAACACTCTCATTACAGCCACTCCTTTGGTAACAGCTACTCCCCTGATTACACACCATTTCAATTATGGCGAAGCGGAATGACGAGGCCCCGGCTTTCCCTGTAACATAATGATCCCTGACAACAACGACAACAGCAACAGTGCATTACTTCCTGGTACCTGACGAGCTGGGCGCTGCGTCAGGGAAACCCGATACTGTGGCCAGGTGACACAACAACACCAGGACGGAGCTACATGACAGTCAATAGTGCCACCACTATCACTACTACAACTACTACTGCAACTGCTACTGTTACCAATACTGTTGTCTACATTTAGATTTCAGGCATTTATGCAGCTGCTCTTGAAGGAATAGTTTGGATTTTTTGTTGTGCGAGGAACTTCAATTACTATTTCCATACTTATTACCTTCAGTAAATGGGTATATTTAGAATATTTTCATTGCTTTATCTTGCCGTCCTACAGCCTTTTCCAACAGCAAACCTCCATTACATGAGCCAAATATCGTTCTTTATCAGGTTTGATGTTTTAAAGGGAAATTTTGGCACTTTTCATGTGAATGTCCAGTCAGCGTTGATGATAAATGTAGGCAGTTGAAGCCATAAATTCCTCAGCTGATACACTGACCAAGAAAACTGAGTTTTCCTGCTCCAGAGCTGTACCAGCAGCACCTACCATAACGGATTGCACTTGAGCTTCTAACTTCCACACCCATGTTGCTGTGTATCACCTCCCTAGCCTATAGTTTTTACTTAGCTGGCCAAAATGTACCACTGGGTGACAAAATTACTCATCTACAACACCCCCTGGCTCCCCGAAGACAGAGACTAGAAAGCAAAGCTGAAATAGCCTGCAGTTATTCTCTGGATGTCAGAAGAACAACAGATTTTGTGGAAGGAGATCTCAGCTCTCTCAAACAATACAGCACGCACAGGAATCTATTGTTACAGTTGGCTACATTTTCCATCAACACTGACTGGAAAATGTAAAGTGCTAAATTTTCCCTTTAAAACGTTTATTTGGATTTACCGAAGTCAGACAATAACACAAACTAACAGATCCAGACAGCAGTAGACCAGAAACTCCTGTGTTCTATGGGATTAAATGACTGATTTCACCAGTGGTGTCTAGTTAGTGATATCTGGCTTTTATTTATAACTGTTGTTTCCTGTCTGAAAAGGCTGTCTGACAGTAAGGTGAAGCAACGAAAATATTCTACATGTAGCTTACACTTCAACCGATATTGATTTTATTTTTGGTAAACCTTTTTTAAATGACTACATTTTGCTACGTTTTGACGTTTTGCTGCTGACCCTGTCCACAGCATTAGATTGCTTAGCTTCCTAAACCAGTACTCCACCTGCTTCTCCAAACTGGGGGCACGCCAACTGCCATTTACTGTAGGTAATATACTGACTATGGATAAGTACTTTATAGAACCCCCTTCAAACAAATCTGACATTCCCTTTAAAGGATTATACAGTATGTAATCTAAAAGTATGGCATTTTATGGCACAATAGACCTTTTTCTTTTTGAAATTAAATGGTATTGTAAACACAGATGTTACCAGTTATACTAATTAATGTTCCATTTAGGTCGAACAGAGTCACGCTGCTGCTATTGTGCATGTTGGCTCACTTGAAAGGCTCTGCTACACTAAATGGAACGGGACATTAATTACTATCATTGGTAACACCTGTGTTTACTCTGCTATTTCATATCAATGTGAAAAAAAGTCTATAATTCACTGTGACTGCAGCTACTACTGGACCCGTATAATTACAACCACAGTGACCGCAGTGAGGTCTGGAGCATTATGAACAAGGTCACAGCACATAAAAACATTAATCATTACATTCCATATGAGTAGCGCTCTAGCTCAAAACATTATAATGAGTAACAATTGCTGCCCATGACACCAGTCTTCAGTAACCAAACAACGTGTCTCGAGGATCTGAGTAAGACAGCCGCAAAGAAAAAGACAAGCAGTCAAAGGTTGTCGTGTTCTGGAAACAGTCAGGTTTGTTGATGACAAGCCTGGACGTTCACCACACAGCCGGTGCCACGGTGTTCCTGACACAGAACGATACAAGAGGGGGAGGAGGTGGGAGTGTTACGTGTGTGTCGATGTGAACTTCTTGTGTCAATGAGAAAAAACAGGGGTGGTGTACAAAACAAAAGATGTGAACTGCGCAGGAGAGACGGAGATACAGCGAGCACACAAACAGTTGAGAGGCAGAGAGAAGAAAGGAAAGGAGAGGAGGCGATAAAGAAACTTTCAAAGGAGTAAATTCCCGGAGGGTTACTATTCCTGGTGTGGCCAGCATACCTCCCTGGCACAGCCCAGATAAAAGTGCCTTAATGCTGCTGATAAGACGGGGAGAAAGAAATGGAAGGAGGGAGGTCAAGGGGAGAGTGCTGAGAGGAAAAGGACAGAATAAGGACAACAAAGAGGCAGACTAACAGGGCGCTGATATGAGTGAGGTGTTTGGGAAAGAAAGATGCTGTAGAGGCCTGCAGAGGTGTGAGGCAAGCTGGAGCAAAGACAAAGCCTTGATGTGTAATTGAGCTGACAAATTTGAGGAATGACTTATTAAATCCATAATTCAAGAGACTCCGGTCATGAACATTAGCCGGCTCCGAGGCCTCCTCGTATCATCTCACTGAATTATCTATGACACTCATCAGTCCTGCATTATTACTTCGTCTTGACAGGAGCCATTAATCAAAGAATACTGTAGATAAAATCTAAACAGTGGGGTAAACCAGCTGTGGTGTATTCTATGTACAATTAACAGCTTGTGACTGAGGCTGATGCAGAATGAATACATTTTATTTGCCATAGAACTCTCAATGTACAGTGCTTTTCTGTCTGCGTCGTCGCTGCATTATGAAACAATTCCATCAATTTCTTTTCTGCTGACACAGACACCTCTCCTCTTCCAGCAATACCTCCTCTCCCTCCCCACCCTCCCAATTTTCTCCCCTGCGCCCTTCACTCAATCTGTCCCTCAGTCACTCTGGTCCATCTCTCAGCAAGAGCCAGTTTTCCTCTCTCTGCCCCTCTTGGTCTTGCAGATTTCTGCGTTCTCGTTCCTTACAGCTCCTTACAACTCTGGTTGAGCCGTTTTCTCTTTCTTGATCTTTAAAGCAGTTGCCGTTGCTACAGGTAAACCAAGCACAGGACTCAATGGTCTAACTGGACTGGTAAGACAAGTATAGGGGTTGAGACGTGCTGCTAGACTGGACTGGCAGTAGAGGGACTATAGTTGGTGTTCGAACTTAGCCTGGCACTCAAGCTAGGAGCAGGGATGTTCCTGGGGCTGAGGCTGGATTTGAGCTTGGGACAGGGCGAGGGGTCACTTCTCAGTACCAGGTTACAGTAAGGAGCCTGGGGTGAGGTGGCCAGATCTGGGTCTGATAACCTAAGACGTCTCCGCAGCCCTGCTATATGCAGCCTCCAGGAGGAGCTGGGAGACGAAGGACTAGACACTGGGGAGGATGGAGGGGAAGAGGGGAGGGAGGAACAGCCACGTGGGCTGGGGGACGTCAAGTCTAGCCTCACGAGCCGGTCGCTCATTCGTCTGAATAGGGACTTTACAGGGGAGGGACGAGCACAGGGACTCTCTGCTTCTGGCTCTGCCCGGCCTTCAGCAGCTGCCTCTGGAAGAAAGAACAGCCAACCTGTAGTTAGACCTGGCCAATGAGGCAAATTCATCATAGCCAAAAAGAACCTTTAGCCAAATGCACCACAGCTAAAGCAATGAAAGATGTAATAGCATTACAAATTTGAGAAAATTCACCAGTGCAATTAAAACAGTATTGACTCAGGTATATTGAAAGTTAGTGGGTATTGGTCGCTAAACCTCTCCTCTAAACAGCATCTGTCCAATCAGCTTAGTAACTGTAACTAGGCACCGTAACCCTGTCAAGCTTTGGATTTCTCTACATGTTGAAGCTGTGAGCAAACCTAAAACACAAGAGCAAAAATATGAAGAAAGGGTTAAACTTCGTCTTTATCTGCTTACAAGCTTGCTACCTGCAGTAACATTATCTCCAACCAGACCTGTGTTAGACACCACTGCATTTTACAAACTTATGACTTATTATTCCTCATATCTGCAAAGTATTTTCTCTTATAAAAGTAAAGCATACTGTAGCACTCTTTTTTCTGTAGTAAGCATCCAAAAATTCAAGGGTTATGTTATACAAGTCCTTTACAGTGATCACCAACTGGTGAGGATGCAGGTGTTATGCCTGGGATATGTAGTTTTAGCCTCAGTCTCTTTGCAGGATATGAAGTATGCAGTCATGAAGTAGCTTTACATATTTAAGATCCTTTTACAGGGTTCTTGTTTTAATATTCATTAGATGGAAACATTAAAAAGTCAACTGGAGATGGTCTTCTCAGCTAACTCAAGGAGTTTAAGCATTAGCATGAACAATTACAGTGACCAATAACCCTTTTAATGTACATATAGGCATGGGAGAGTTGTTTTAAGATATACTTGAAAAATGTGAACTTATCCTTTATGATTATCTGTTTTATATGGCTTCTTAAAAGTGTAAAGACTATGTAAAGAATGTAGAAAGGATAAGGAGCAAATAAAGTACAAACAGTGACAGTAGTTAGGCAACAGTGGAGCTGCATGTCAGAGCCTGCTGACTATAGTGTGCAGCTAGCCAGAGTAAATATGCTGGAATGGTGTGCTGAAAGAAATTCAGAGATAAGCCTATCAGTTATCTTGCTTCATATCAATATCACTGTAACACCAATCCCAAGGCACGGAAAGAATGCTTTTTAATTTAAAATCAGCAAGATATACATCTGTCTGGTTGCAAGCCAAAATACTGTTTTCTAACGCATCTTCACATTTGGGTGGAAATCAACTCCAGTCTCTTGATTTTTATTTGTTTTGTCATCTTTCAGTTTGCATCTATGAGTTTAATTTTTAAATACACATAAATGTCCTCTCTCTGCTCAGAAAAATAAACCATCCTTGGTCTTGCACAGCACTTTCAAAACCAGTGACAAAAACTAAAATGGCCAAAAACTTTGTTCTTCTTTGTTTCAACTCTTGAGACATCATGAGTATTTCTCCAACAAAAGCAACACAGTATATCAGCTAATAGGGATAGTGATATATGTAGAGTATCAAGAGCTGGTATATTGGTACCATTTCCTGATTACTCCGTACCTAAATGTTGATTGGTGATTGATGTTTCTGGACAAACAGTGATGCTATTGGTTTTTATGTCATGTTAATTTGCTCTAACGTAGCTGGCATTTTCAAAATCCTCTCTGTCCCCCAAGGATAACAAAGCTGCCGCCGTCACAACCTCATGAAACACAAATACAGCAAATGCAGCAATCTGTAAATCCTAAGCAGTGCAGCACTAGCTTTAGCGAAGCAGCTACTGCAGCTAACTCAACACTACATCCTTACTGCACTTGTTATTTTTACAAAAATAATTCTGTAGTTATTAACTCAGGAGTTGCATCATTTGAAGAACTTTTAATTCATGTTCATATCATTCCATAGACAATGTCAGTCAAACAGCAGCCGGACAAATCAGACACCCAAGTCCAACCCATTCTCCATTGCCAGACAAGGGAAAATGACAGAGGAAAAAATAGCAGAATGTCACAGGGCTCTCCCTAATTTTGTGAGTGATGTACTTTTCACAGTGGAGTCCAGTTAGCATAGCTATACTCAGTAGCCAGTAGATAGCATAGCATAAATCGCTAAATGCTAAGGAGCCCAAGTTTGAATATGGAGTGAGCTGTTCCGAAAACCACAGAACACTAATTCTGTATTGCTTATGGTTAACAATAGGAATGTGTATTGGCAAGAATCTGGTGATACAAAGGCATCACGATACTGGGGTTACGGTTCGATATATTGCGATATATTGCAATACTGTTTGTTGATATATTGCTACTTTTTAATCCAATTTTAGGAAAACTATCATTGTATAAAAAAACAAACAACCACATGTATAATATATATATTTAATTTTTTTTTAAAGTTTACTTTTTTAATACATTTAGAACAGCAAAGACAGGTAACAGCACTGCTATCTAGTGGTCAGGGGTTGAAACACAACCCAAAATTAAGCACTGCCGCAAAACTTTGCATGTGTAAGGATATCACAATGCAGTATTTTGAGAACATATACATTACAGTATCACAAAATATATCTCAATACTTGATATTTTTAGTTACCAATTACCCCAGTTAAAAGACATTTAATTTTGTCTATTTTTGTCATTTTTTTGCATGAAATTCTGGGAAAGTAATATCAATAAAAGCCTCCACAAGTATGAGTATCAAAAAACAGTATCGGTATCCATAAAATCCTAAGATTAGCCATCCCTATCAGATACCTTTGAGTCCAAGCGAACAAAGTTTTACAGTCTCTGGTAAAACATGTCACACATTCACCTGACACAATCAGTATACACCCCTTCCTGTTCCTCAGATGCATTTGTGCAAAGTACAGCTCACTCACTACCTTTCCCTCCCGCCATCTTTCTTGTTTTTCAGTTATGGTTTGCTGTGGCCAAAAGTCCACTTTCTTTCTTTCACTTTGTCAGTTTGCCCACTACTTCACCCTCACCTCTCCCTTTCTGTTTCTGCATTGGTCCAAAGTGCTGCTTTTTCAGAGCTCCCCCCCGTTTCCTTCCCTCCCTCCATCCATTCATCTTCTCTAACCAACTCTGAAATTCTGACAGTCTCTGTAACGGAAAGCCTGGACTCCCACCGTCTCCCCCTCCGCTCTCCCTCCATCTTCTTGCAGCCTACATGAAGTCTCATCCAGCCAGGTTTCAAAGGGTAGAGAGTACCAGGCTGTGCTTTCTCTTTCTCCCTTTAACTTTTCCTCCTTCGCTTTCTTGACTGTTCACCATCTCTTTTTCTGCCCATTCATATACCCCTTGTTGATCGAGACGGGCTCTGCAGCCGAGGGTCCGGTCTGGCCTGCTGTCCTGTCTAATCTAGCCAGCAGACGTGATCAGAGGCTGGCCACATTCCACCCAAAATGCCCCTTCCCTCCCTCCCTCCTTCATCCATCTCTTTATTTCTTTCTCTCTCTCTCTCCCACCCTCCCCAGCTTGGGCCTCACTCTGCATTCCTCCTGCACTAATACTATTCCCACTATCCTCCTCTCTCTCTCCCTCTCTTGTTGCATTCCTATCACACTTACACTACTCCCTCTCCCTTCCCCACATCTCTAATTACATGCCTTGCCTAAACAATGCCTTATACATTACTCCCTCTTTAATACTGTTTACTCTTTCTCCCTTTCATCCTTCCATCTCTCTTATTAGGCCTAAGATACGTTCTTCCTCCTCCTCCACAAATTCCTCCTCCAGTGCTATGACTCCAGCGTTCCCTTGCTCATTACATACAGCATCCTAGGGAATAATTCATGCTCTGTGGAAAACTTGAGATCCAGAGCAGGGCTGGCTCGTGTTCCTAAACTCTCTCTCTCCTGTGTTCTCCTTGGGGAACATGACATCCATTACACCTGCCAGCACTTTGTCTTTCTCACTTTAATCATTTCATCTCTTAAAGTCTAAATCTCTCTTTCCTTACATGTTGTGGCATCCTTGCTCATTCTGACTTTTGGTGCTTTGTCTTTTTCTCCACCACGCTGTCTTCCTTGCTTCGTCTGGCTCTCTGCGGCTGTCACATTCTCACCTCGTCTCTGTCGCTGTGCACCTACAGCAGCATCTCTCCCTTTCATTACTTCACAGGACTCAGTACACTGCTTATCACACTCAGAGGTGCCGCTATTATTCTCCTCTAATGCTTGCTTTGCAGGGTGGGTAGACTTTGTCTGTGTTGTACTTTCACACTGTACATTTCCTTTTCTCTGGCCGGATGACTCATGCACTGGTTACTAATTACTAAGGCAGTCCCTGCTGGGATACGCAAATATAAGCATTCCTGTCCCTCTCCATACCTTTCCCCTCTACCTTACAGCTGAGGAGCTGTGAGCCATTAAAGATAGAAACTGAGGAATGAGCAATGTCACCAAACAAACCCACACCCTAAAAGAGATTGCAACCACTACACAGATGACAACCTGGAAACTCTGCATGTTGTCTGACTACAAAGGCACAAGAACGTTCTGGGTGACTGATACAGGTAAACATGGTGTCATTCAAACCCAGGAAAATCTCTTTTAGAGCCCATCAAATATGAACCTGTGCGCAACTCAGTTTCTCCAATGCTAGTTTTGCTTTGATCAGACACCATACCTGAATCAAACACATTCAACATTTCGTTTGAATTAAGTCGACAGGTTTACATGAGCAAATCAGTCAAATATCACATTCCCGTCATGAGCAACAATCAAATTCTACTCAAGGTTTTTGCCATCTAATACAATGTTGTACTGTCAATGTACAAATATCAGATCAGGCTCAACTTTACTGTTACTGTGCAGAGTACAGGTAAAAAAACAAAAACAATAAATGCAGTTAGTATCTCAGATCAGAAGTGCAGAAAGCATAGGATTATTTACACATAGGTGCAAGATGTAAGTTAGTGCTACAGCATATAGTAAGTATATAGAGTATGTACAGTATTAGTGACAGTGGACAACAGATTATTATAGTCTATGTATAATATATCAAAACAGGTTAGAGGTGCAGTGGGCAGAATAGAGTACAATATAGAAAGAATATGTACAGTTGGTTTTATACAAAAATATATGATTATTTGTGAAGCACAAGGATTGCCCAATACTTAGATTAATGTAAATTAATGATTTTTTTAAAAGGAAGTAACAAGAAATTGCAATGCAGAAATTGTAAACCAGGTTTGACTGATTTTTCAACTGTTAAAGTCCCCAAAATGTAACAGATCCGTAGCAAGATTGTTCTTTATGTTTATTTAAAATTAGATGACTATCTGCCGATGTGTTTTTTCTTAAACTATAGGCTATAAAGTCAACATGCGCCTTTAATTAATTACTGGATTATTATTACATGTTTCAAAGTGGTGCCTCAACAGAGAGAGTCATTGAGGAAGGGTCTTGAAGATGAGAAATGGAGCACAAAATTACGGTAAGAGCTTTTAACAAGTAAGGATGCATCAACCTGATTTTCAGTATTGAACATCAGTGGGACCTGTCAGCAGTGCTGTCAACATATCGGCTGTGTGTTATTTTAAGCTCTAGAAAGAAAAAAAGGCAAAACAACCAAGTGCTGAAAGTTCTATGCGTGGAAAAAGTTTAAATAAAAAGAAGCAGCAGTACTGCATAACTGAGTCATGTTGTGGGCTGTGTATTTCTTCCTTCATGGGAGTAGAATATTTGTCTCACAGTTTGAGGACGATACTTGTTAGCTGTCTAAGATAAGCATCCACAAATGTATTATTAACAGCTTAGTTGTTTCAGAGGGGAAAAAAGGTGGTATTTGATTGGTATTGGCAGACACCCAAGGCTGCTGTATCAGTATCAGCCTTCAAAAAGTGTTATAGTCGTCTGTATTAGTACAGCACAGCACCTTATTGAAAGCTTGTCTATCATCGTGTGATCTTGACGTAAAATTTTTAATGCTCTGTGATTTATTAAGAGAATTCTCATTTTGTGTTTGGTTTTCATTTGATGTAATCTAAAGCAAAGGTATCACATCATCATGTTACCGATTCCCTCCAATCCAAGCTGGGTAGAGGTCTGAAGACAGAAAGTTATGGCAAAAACAACAACTGACAGACTGTCAAGCATGTAAAACAGCAGTCACTGGTATGACAACAAGGGAGAGACTAACATCAACTTTTTTCAATGGACCATTATGTGTTTGACAGCTGACTAATGGCCACGGTGTTCTCCATTTACACAGACCTTAGCAAAAACAGTGTGGACCAGGAAATAGCTCTTAATAACGCTCCTCTATCAGTGAATCATAATGTGCCGCCTGGACTGGGCTGTATTATCTAGAATTTATTGATTGTGAAGTATCTCTGACACATACACCACTCACAGAGTAGATACAACAAGAGAGTATCACTCACATCCAAATGACGTTGTAGAAAGACAGATTAGACCCACATTAAGACAGTTTGTGTTTTCAAAAGTACCAGCAGTACTGCTCCCAGCATGCCTTGCAGCCCCCATCAGCCTTAAAGAGACTCCAACACTGTTAATCCACCTATGAACGGGCCTCTTCACTGCTGCCATGACAACCAGTAAACAGTGGACACCTCACTGCCAGCTCAATAGTCATCGGCACATTGTTCACTGATGGGGGTGAGGGGGTGAGGTGTAGGGGATACCCGCTGCTGCTGCTCAGTTGTATTGGTGTGTGTTGAAGCAATTTTAAAAATGCCTGGCATAGACAGAGTCCAGTAGTCCACACACACACAGGCACAAACACTTAGCCCATTTTTCAGCAGTGAACAATACAACTCTAATGGCTGGTCAGTGATGTAGCGTTGATGCAGAAACAACAACAATGTGGGCATTATTCAAGAAGCAGACCACAACAATGCAACAACAGACACTCACAGGCTAACTTCCATCCCTCCATCCATCCATCGAACCAGCCGCAAAGCAGTGAATGAACAAAACCCACACAGCACCTAGCCTAGGGTATACGTAGCCTGGATTCAGTCTTCCAGACAAATAAAATGCAGTGCCAAAAATAGCCTCACATAACACGCATGGACTGAATTCTGCAGAGACCACACACACACACAAATCATGTCAGCTGAAATTGTCTGTCGGAAATCTGTTTACAGTCACTGAGACTGGAGATTTTTATTAGCTCCAACACACTTCCCAGATATCTGTGTAATAGGATTTCACGGCACTATTCAATGCAGGCCAAGTTGTAACAAACTTCAGCCTACTCTGCTGCTTTGTCTGAAGTCCTGCTCTTATGCAATAATGACCAATGACATCATGTCTGACCACTGACCATCTAAGACATTTACATAATCCGTCACAAAGGACGTAGTAGAAGTCTAATATTACTGTTTGTTGTGACTCCAAGTCTGAAACTCTGGACTGGTCTGCTGGAGTGTACTAAACACAAACTGGTTTAGTGGAATTACTCAGCAGTCAAGAGCTGAAAACTGTGGTAGGGTTTCACTGGTGTGACTAAGTGTGACCCACAACTATTACCCCATGATTCTCCACCATGACCTTTATGCTGCTGATACTGTAACATGAAAGAGCCTGGTGTTGACTCACCTGATTATATTAGGGTTTTAGAAAAGGAACATTTCTTTTTGGTTTGATGCATTCTAGAGAACTCGAAAATTTCCAACTTCTGACTAGAAAAAGTGCAACTGAACACCACACATAGTTGGAGCTCCTGTTTGTTAACTCGCTGTAAATCCATCTACAGTACCTGACTTCATGAAGGGGCTCTCTGACAATGGCTGCATGCATGGAAGCACACATTGTACATCAGCTCATTGATCAAATCATCAACTAAAATCAACTTGACATATATTTGTCTGTATCTAATTATAATAATAAATACAATCATGTGGTGATGTCAAAATGTGTCTAGAAAATTCAAATCTACGACTGCCTTGAACACAGCACTATTAGAAATAACAATAGCTATTAGGTATAATAACAATTTCTGCTAAAACTTATTTTTCATCTTCTGTCTGACATCATGTTGTCAAGAGGGCAGACTTTAAAATTGTGAGATACTTTTGACATAAAAAAAACAGTGCTTGGTGTTCAGTGCTGGCTCTTGGCCCGACACACCTCAACACAGAGAAGCCATTAACTCACTATAGAGCCATCACTAGAGATAATAACTAGTGTCTGCAGCTATATAATAAATTATCTACAAGCTGCCAATTTGCTGCATCCGCACACTGCAGGGCCTTTTAAGCTGGGACCAACTGGTGCTTAGCAGTAAGATTGGGGGTGGGGGGGGCAGACTAATCAGGAGGGAAAACAGAGTCTGAGGGCAGTGGGGTCTGCAGGGGGTTGTGGCTGCATTAGCGTGCATCTTCTGCCTTTGTTCTATCTTTCCTAAAAGGCAGCGCATGTGTGAGTGCATGACTGATGTGTGATGCCTGCCTGCTTGCCTGCATGACTGTGTTTTCATGTGTTTTTGTGAGTGTGTGAGCAGCAGTGAGCCCAGCGTGGGGCTAGTGTCTGGAGCGTGTAATTGAAACACGGTCCCATGCAGCGCTACACAGTGACCCCACTAATCTCCTCCTGACAAAGTGGCTTAGCTTGTATAGGGTCATATGGCACAGCGAGACAGCTTAAACACAACAGAGCGCACGGTCCGACCTGCCCCATCCAGCAGACCCTGGGGTCTTCCCTGCATTCAACAGGTCACACTCAGCATACTCATTAGCCAGGGGTGCACCTCAAAAAATCAATTCACTCGATATCAGAGCTGCAACAATTGGTTAACCAAAAGAAAATTAATTGACAACTATTGATAAGAGATTTATTATTTCAGTCATTTTTCAAGCAAATATATATCAAACATTTGCTGGTTTTTGCTTCTTAAATCTTCTTAAAGCAGTTTTCTGCTTTTCTTCATCATCTATGACAGTAAATGAAAAGAAAAAATTTGGTGACATGACTTTGGGGTCTGGGGAACTGTCATGAGCATTTTTCACAGTTTTTTTTTGACAATTTATGTACAATCAATCATGAAAATAATCAGGAGATTCATTGATAATGAAAATCATAGCTGCAGTCCTAATAAACCTAACTCTACAAAGCCTATGTGCAGCCTGATAGGTTTATGCTAATCTCTAAACATGTGTAAACAATGATAACTACCTAAACGTCTAGGTGCTACAGCTAACTACGGTACTTCCCCAGAACTTGAAATGATAGAGGACTTGCCTATGATACCACATACTGTAGCATGGCAATGGTTATAGTTCATAATTATACCAGGGTCAATGAGGAAGTAAGAAAAAACAGCAGTACTGTATACAACAGGTGTATGTGTTGAACGTGTCAGCGTCACACAACAAAAACAAACCTCTCGTTTGACTGCCATCCCAAAAAAAAACAGAATATCCTAATTGGACAAGCACCCTCTGGGTAGTTTGATAAATGGTGGTCCGAGAGAAAAAAAACCCTGAAAATATTCATCTACTCCGGAGAGATTGTTTTTGGAAACAAACACTGGTTCTCAGCAGGGTCACTGACCTTTAACTATGTGAGTCAGACAGGGACACCAAAGGACATAGCTAGAGGACAGGCGTGTTGAGCGGTTGGTTTGAAATGACAGGTCAATGAGGACAAAATACATGGGCAACAGGCAACCTAATAAAACTAAAACAGTGAGATGATAATGGGGTCTTTTATAATTTTTTATCTTTTTGATTATGCAGACAATATCCACAAAGCTTAATAACATACTTTCCTGCTCAACAGTCTACCATGTATTTCTATGCTGCACTATTTGAAGCCAACACAAGATCTCTGTTTGTATTTCCAAAGAAAAACAGATCTGACATAACAAAGAGGAAACTGGGACTCTGTGCTTACCTTTCCTCTGCAGGAACAGCCTGAGTAGAGGGCTAGCAGTGGAGATGGCTTTGTGGTAGTTGTCATCGTTGTTGATGGGCAGCAGGTCGCCGTGCACGTCGGCATAGCCCACCAACAACTCCACGTTGGGGATGCGATGAACGTGCTGCAAGAGGCCGTAGAACTCATCAAAGCGACCCGGCTTCGACCGATCCAGCGAGAACCGACGAAACTCTGCACCAAACTAGGATGGAGGCAGACAGGCAAAGACATGTGAGCACAATCTTACAAACACGCATGGGGTGTGAGGGAGAAACAACTGATTTAAAGAGACAATTCACCCCAAAATCCAAAAAATGTCTGTTTCCCCCGTGGCTGTAGAGATGTCTGCCTTCTCTAAAATATAATGGAACCAAATGGCACTCAGCTTGTGACGCTTAAAGCACAAAAAAAATACAATTGAAAAATTCAAAACCAGTGTCTCTTTTTAAAAATCATGACCCAAGAAGTCAAAATAATCCACAGACCTTGTTGTGAGCAGGTTCATATAGGAACTACTTTTTTCTAGTTAAAAAAAAGAAAAAGTAATTCCTGTAGATATTTAAGTAGTTGTGATAGATTCTACTGCAGAAAAAATATATTTTGGGATGAACTGTCCCTTTAAGAGCCAAAGAAATAGTGGGATAGCTGAGATGTAGTTCAAAATCGTTTGCTTAAAATGCATGCACGCAATATTAGGGAACGTCTATTTAAAGGGTCTGAGATTTTGAGCTGAGAGTGAAAACTGTTCTGGTAGCCTAGCTAATTTCAAAACCACTGTAGGCTGTATGTAAGAGTCTGTCATCCATGTGGACAAGCTAGCACGCCACATGCGATGAATAATTAATGTAGACTTTGTGATGTGTGAATCATCTCTGTTTTTGTGTTTATAGGTGCAATATGTTTAAGACTGAATAGCACTATGTAATAAAGCGACCTAACTGAATGCTTGGTATGCAGTTGTGTTTTCAGAATACATGCATTCCCACAAAACATGCTGCTGGCCTGTGGGTGACACAGTAATAAGTATGGTCTGACTGGATCAATGGCTGCAGATGCCTAATCTTTAGGCAACTGTTGAGCTGAGACAGAGCACAATGTCCCATTGGTGGTGGTGATGAGAAGTACCAAGTGTTGTGGTTACTGTTGCCCGGTACTAACAAAAGATGATCTACAATTCGCTGCTAACCTGGACACTCATCAACTTATTCATCAGTGCAAAGCAGAATTATATTAATTAAAGACAGGGAAACAACACAGGTCCCCCACATTAAAACATTCGAAGATGACACATTTCAAATGACCCTGGACTGCTCAGTTTGGGAAGGGGCTGAACAAAGTAAAACAATAAGTTGGCCTACATTATAGTGCATTCACATGGTCACAGAATAATGAGAACAAATTTATCCTAACTGGGAACAACTCAGAAAGTCACAGAAAATCTTCTTACATGAGTTCACAAGTTGCTGACATCATATATACAGAATATGGTGGAAGAGAGTAAATGTTTGGTTGATAACTTTTTATTAATTCATGTATTGCATATCATTTTTGGTCATGTGTAATTTATAACACTGTATAACCATTATTGCCACATAGAGTGACTTAGATTAATTAAAAATGTTACTTATTAGCATTAACCCTGACAAGTCACCTACTCTACAGAAGTGCCCTCTACTTTTAGTAGCATCCATGTTGTTTCTACTTTAGGACTTAAAAGCACACAATGAAGTCAGAATAACGACCTCTCATCTCAGAAACTGGGACCATCTGAGGAGCACCTGATTGCACCATATTATTTAGTGAAAAGTGGTTGGAAGGGACTTAAACAGACAGTTCACCCCAAAAATCAAAATTACATATTTTTCCTCTCACTTGTAGTGCTTTTTATCCATATAGATTGTTTTGTTGTGAGTGGCTGAGTTTTGCAGATATCCACCTTCTCTTGAATGTAATGCAACAACATGGCACTCGGTTTGTGATGCTCAAAGTGCCCCAAAAAATACATTTGGAAAACCTCAACCTCAAGGTCTCTTTGCAGAAAAATCATAACCTAAGGGCTGGGAGGGTGATATAGCATTTCATTCAATGGCAATAATTATTCATAGTTTTTAATTACCTCTTTATTAATAAAGATCAACAAAAAAGGTTGAATTCAACCTCTTTGTTTTGACCAATTTATTTATCTATCAAGGCACACAGGTAATAGACTTATTAGTTCTCCCCAAAACTGCCAATAATATCCAGCAGTCCTTTTTTATTAACAATTTATTTAACAATTTCCTCACTGTCTACACTAATTTTCTCACTCCAAGCTGTTTCTGTTGTTGTCAGTACCTGTTAAATGATTGGCTGTTTGTGCGTCACTCGCAGCACGCTCCAGGGAGTGTTCACTATGTACTTTGATGGCAGTTTGCATTTCAGTGAAAGTACTTAACATTTTACTGAACAATTTCCTCATTGCTATTGATGTAATGTCAATTGCCAATATATTTGTCACTACTGATTTATTTCCCAGGCCTATCGTGATTTGGTTACTCAAGATGATTCAAAGACCTTGTTGTGAGCCATTTCATGTAGGAACTACTTTCTTTCTACTGAATTACACTCACCAACCGTATCACCACAGAAAGAAGCACGCATCTACTCATGGATGAGAGGTCACAGCTCAGTCGACTAAAATGGCATTTTTGTTTACATCCTACACTGTCACGAGTGCAACCCTCTTTAGACACTTGCTTCCTTACACACTGATACAATTAGTGTTTGGTAGAAAGAAAATAGTTCCAACACTGCTCACAAGACCCATGTTTCTTCCCAAAGTACACAGACCTTTTAGTCCCAGTAACTACTTTTCAAGGAATTAAAAAGTTCCTTCAGCTTTCTGTTGTCTGCGTTTCCTCCATGATTTAAAGGTCCAAGAAGATTACGCAAATTAGTCTGCTGACATAAGAAAAAGTGATGGCTGTTTTTACATGTCATTTTTGCATGTGACTAGACAACAGGATTGAAAGCTATGAAGTGAAAGACAGACATCTTTATTTGTGTATCAATGTTGAAGTTGATGCGTCAAAGCACAATGAATAAAGAACAAACTGGTTTGCAGCTGCACATCCTTAAAAATAGTGGCTGAAATAAAATGCTGCCAGTACTTGACCAATCTGAAATGTTCAGCGCAGCGCTGCAAGCCCAACCAACCAAAATCTTGTACTTCTGGAAAGCACTGCTTCCCTGACAGGGACTGTCTGGGGGTTAAAACTATGTCCTGGGAACTTAATTTAGACCCTGGTTCCTGCAGTGGAAACACAAGTTCCTCCAAAGGTTCCTAGTCCCTGGGAAATGCAGTATGGTGGAAATGCAGTTAAGGTCTGTGGATTCTCTTGAGTAGGCTTGTCATGATTGTCATGATGAAAGAGACATTGCTGGTAAGTTTTTCAGATGTTTTTTTTTTTTTCAGCACTTTGAGCACCACAATCTGAGTGCCATCTAGTTCCATAATATTTGGGAAGCAGATATCTCTTTAACTGATATCTCCAAAACTCAGCAACTCACAGCAAAATAATATAGATGGATAAATAGCACTACAGGTAAGAGGAAGAATATGTATTTTTCATTTTAGAGTGAACTGTCCCTTTAAAATATAAGCGTTAACTGAAGTAGTGGCGCTAACAAATAGGTCATAGTTTGTGTCAACAAATGTGGCTATATGAACTAGTTTTGAGCAGCAGAACAGGCCTAAGGCGCCATTCCTCTACATGTGTGTATAATCATGCCACAGGCAGCCCTTTGGCGGAGGGAGCCATGAGCCTCTCTGTCGCAGGCCGTATGACACCTGTACGCACAGGAAAATAACATTAAAAGCAGCTTTTAACAGGTCATACCGGGCTAATTTGACACAGCAAAACGTCATGTAACTTATGTAAACTTGCCTTGTGGTAATGCTGGAACGAAAACTTGACTGAAACTTGGAGTCAATATTTGGTAAATGAGTAGGGGGGAGCGGCGGAGGAGGCTGTGACAGGTGACACTGGCTCACTGCGGCGTCAGCTGACAACAACCTCCGCCTTCAAACTTAACTCGCTAGCTATCAAACTTATCACAAGAATCAAACTACAACACGTTTAAAACCTAAGTTTTAAGTATGGCGAGCTACCAATGAGCTAGTCAGAATAACAACACCTGTGTTAGCTAGTTAATCTTTAGCTTGTGTCTGTCTAATTTGTGCGACATCATAACTTGCTATCAAGCCACTTAGCAGGCTAAATTAGCCAGCGGGACAGTTCACACTACAAATATAGCGAGTAAACTGACTGAGAAGTGTCCGTACGTAGCTAACATTACCTTGCTCTTCACCTCCACGGCACTCAGTGAACGGTTGCTCGGCACTCGGTGGTTTTTGTTCATGTTTCGCTAGCAGCGGGACCGCCGCCAAACCACACACTCGCTCCTGCTGCTCCTGCTGCTGCCGCCGCTGCTCTGTATCCAAAAACCGTATATGTGTATGTCCTCCAGTTATTTTTCCACACTGTCCCACGACTTCTCGATGTCCAACCGTTTGTCTCTCCAAGAATGCGACAGCGGCTGCCAAACAGCCCAGCTCACCCTGTAAACTTATCTCCTCTCATACTTGCCGCTGCCTGTGTAGCTACACTACTGAGTACTGTAGTGTCTGTACCTCTGACCATGACACTCTACCTCCCTCTCTCTCTCTCTCTCTCTCTCTCTCTCTCTGTGCCTGGAGAGCTGGCGACACCTCACTTCAAAATAAAAGACTCAGCCTCTGGCTTTGTGTCACCTTCGACTTCAAAATAAGAGCGCCAGCGTCAGAGACCAGCGGTGGAGGATGTCTTCAGAGTTTGAAACCAAAGAACATATTTTTTGCACCTGTAGATTGACTTTAACCGTTTATTATTATTATTATTATTATTATTATTATTATTATTATTATTATTACATTAAATAATTTAAACAAAATTTCACACAATTTTTTAAACTATATTAGCTGCATTTCTAAATGCAATGATACTCTAAAAATATGTTAAATGTTGTGAAATTAAAGTATCCCTATATCTTTATAAATATATTTCCTTTTTTTAAAATTTTATTTTATTTTATTTATTCTTTATTGATTTCATTATTTATTGGTGTCTTGTAATTTTCCTTTTTGTTTGATATTGGTGTGACTTGCTCGTTTTTATGTTTGTTTGTTTGTTTTTTTGTTGTTGTTTTTTTGTTTTGTTTTGTTTTTTTTGTTTTTGTTTTTTTGTTTTTGTTTTTTGTTTTTTTTGTTAAATGTATTGTCATAAATTTTATATGTGCCTTTTTTATTCTACTGTACCAATAGTTGAAATAATTCTTTTTTTAAGTAAAAGCAGCAATACCACAGTGTAGAAATACACTGTTGCAAGTTAAAGTCATGCATTAAAATTTAACTTAAATAAAAGCACAAAAGTATGAGCATCAAAATATAAAGTACCAAACCTAGAAGTAATTTGAAGTAAGAAGTAAATTTGTAGAGTATCCCATTTCAGAATAGTTTATGTCAGATTATTTTATTATGATTACTACTACATTAATGTGTACATGACTTAAACGTTGCAGGTTGTTTTAATTTCTGACTACATATTTTATATGCTACTGCTAGGTAGCTTGTCAGTTTATAGAGTAAATATATAGAATATATAGAATACATAGATTCTTATATCAAATAAATGTAGTTGAGCAAAAAGTACAATATTTGCCTCAGAAATACAGTGGAGTAAAAATATGGAGCAGAAAATGATAATACTCAAGTAAAATACAAATACCTAACATATGCGTTTAACTGCAGTATTTGAGTAAATATATTTAACTTCTGTCCTCCACTGAGAGAGACTGTGTTCTGCCAGGGGCTTCTATCTTTGCTCCAAATAGCCAGATGAACACTAGAGCAGGAGAATCTTATTAAAGAATTTTAAAATGACTCTTGGATCTCTGTAAATAATGTTATGAAGAATACAGTCTAAATTGGCTCTATATTAAAAATGCCCCGGGACAATGGTGCTATATAAACAAAACTGACTTGACTGAAATTGCATTTATCCAGCAAATTTCATCTGACTGGACTATCGTCATGATTTGGTTAATGACTGCACTACCGTCAGTGATTAAAGTACCAGTATTCAAACATTATCTCACTGTGTTAAGTTTAATGATTATGACATGATGAAAATAGAACAATCCAAATTCCGTTGGAGACCTTAGAGACCCTTTTTAATGTCCTCTTTAGCAATTCCCTAAACAATCGAAAATTACCTTTTTGCCTAAATAGCAAAACCTCATCAGTAATTTCCCTAATAAGGCTATCAATAATCATAACAGTCTTATTGGGAGGGTAATGCCTCATTCCTTTTTTTTATTTCTCAGAGCAAAATATTGCAATGGTGTGCAAAAATGTAAAACCACAACAAAAAACACATTTGGTATGATTTGTATATTGTTTACACATGATGTAGGGGGACTGGTACAATAAGTATTAATTAAATAAAGTATAAATTAATCACTATGATGTCAAAAATAGATAAAAAATATATAAAATGTTTGTGTCTAGTTGTGTTACAGATGACTGCAGCTTGTTTCTTATTGTATAGTGACATCTTCTGGCCAAAAGCCATATAGGCCTACTGCTGCTGGCTACCAGCCCAGTCTATGTGTGCATATACAGTATATTAGTCCAATATGATCCACCATTGTGCAGTAACAAGGTGGTACACAAAAGGGTGCCCTGTTGTCACTGTCATCATAAAGCACCAAATCAATGAAAGCCAGTTCAGTGGATTGATGCCATGTTTTCCTTCAGTACTATTGTAAATTATATC
>JAJHUR010085715.1:62939-79137 GCA_027495735.1 Lutjanus campechanus | reverse complement strand
ACTCTGGCTCCAAACGATGTCAGCATATCCATGATATGTACAGTGGGAGGAAGTGGAGACGTGTTATTCATCTTTATATACAGTCAATGATTACAAAGCGCATTTTTACACTAATAATACTTTGTTGTATGTCATCTGCTCCACTGCTAACCAGACCTCCCCCATTTAATGATCTCTTCTACTAATTCAAAGCTTGCAAACTTCAAAAACACAAAATGTTTTCATTTCACGAAAGAACAGAGCCCCTGACCCTGATCTGTATTCTCAATGGAAATTCAGCATTATATCTACTTAGGAGTTTTGGTAGATAGTAGATTCGCTTTCAAAACTCACATCAAAGCGGTCACAGAAACAGAGCTTGTGTCTCCTTTTAAAGCGATATTCCAGCTTGTGAGAATAATCCACTCAGTATGTACTCACCACTATGCCGATGTGATGATGGGTGAAGGTCTTCAGTTCACAAAACAATCCTGGAGTTTTAGGAGAAACAGGGTAGCAGCCTCATCCAGTACAATGGCAGTGAACGGTGACCCCATCAAACATACTATATTATTTACACTGCATTATGGAGATATCATGTATGCTCATTTTGCTGCTGTTATAACAATCATGACTGTGAGTTATATGAAAAGGGTGGATCAGTCACACTGACATCAGCATATGCTATTATTAGTAAGGCCTTGATATTTAACTTGCCAAGATATTAAACATCCTGAATTGAGCTCACAGTGAACATCAATGACAATAGATAACAGAACTTTAAAAGTCTTAAAAGGACTTAAAAGTCAATATTGGTGACACTTGTATGTACATGACGTGCAGTGTTGGGCAAGTTACTCAGTAAGTGTAATAGGTTCCTTTTTACTTAGTACTCTTTTAAAAAGTAATAATATTACCTTAATTATTACTTGGTATCAAAATGTTATTCGCTATATTACTGTATTTCTTTTGTACCTTGTTGGCGGCTTTGCTGCACTTCAAAGTTGAACTTCTGATCCAGTGAGCAGTTAACACCCAGGTTTTGACATTTCCTGCCCAGATGTCGGCTGTGGTGGAAAAAAAATCAACCTCTCTGAGTGAAGCCCTCAAATTAGATCCTATCAGCGGATATTCTCTCTTGAGGTAACCAAAGAAACTCAAAATAATGACAATACTTCCACCTGTGGAAAGTATTCCTCTCTCCCTCATCCTCCATCCTTCATTTAGCTTTTCGGCTGACAGGTGTCATGACTTGCCCTGACCTGCTTTACGTACACGTCATAAGATAGCTTACACCTAGGTCAAAATGTAACCTGGTAACTCAGAGTTACTTGGTTTGGTAAAATGACTCTTTAATGTTATTGTAAATTATTGTTACTGGAAACTGTAATCCCTTACACTACTCGTCACTGGGGAATACATTACTGAGTAATGTATTACTGCCCAACACTGATGACATTTTCAAAAGAAGAGGAAGACTTGTGACCAAAAAAAATTGGCACAAAAATTCCAAGTCCAGGCACTCAAGTAGGTTTGAAAAATGTAAAAGGCCTTTAATTTAATGGGCATTCATTAATCATTAAAAATACACCAACGCGTATCGGCTTACGCCTTCTTCAGGGTGCAGTGACACACAGACAAACAGGCGGTGGCTGGGGGACACCAGCAGCGCTCCAGTCTTCTCTCTCACTGATGACATTTTGTTGTGACATTATATATGCTGTTTTTTTTGTAAAGATATCTTGATCTTACACTAAATCTTAACAAAGTTATTAACTGACTAACAATAATATCAGTAAAACTCCTCAGCAAACTCCTCCGGCACAAATTCCCAACATTCATAACTGCTCAAAACCAATAGATCATCAGTACATTAGTGAGGTAAATAATTCCTTGCTTCTTAGCACCCTCTGCAGTTCACTGTGGGAATTTTTATCTAATGTTGGCTCTGGGACAACTGCCCATTTTGCCCCGGTGGTAATCCAGCTTTGATGTGTGTCTGTCCTGATGCTGAAAAGTGCTGGAGCAGCGCCGATCCTGTGGCTGAGAGGAGGCGTAGTTGCTGAATACTCTCTCAACATAGACACACAGGTCAACTGGCAGGAAACAGCACGTCTGGTTGTCCTGATAAGATGAGATGAGATGAGGTCAGATAACAGCAGCCCTCACATGCCTTATTCACTCGTGCTGTCAAGAAGGCGATATATTCTGTTAAAGACTAAATTGTAAAATAACGTGTAATTTTGTAATAAAAAGGAAATTGAACACTGCAATGACATTTTTGGTGTCTTGTAAACCCATGAGGGTTGGACATTTCGTGTGAATTACATGAAAATAAAGTCTATCACTAATAAACGCTAGAGGTCAGCAGCCATCATCTTTGGAGGAGCTGATTTAGTGCTACATGGGAGAATTACTTACATAATAGTCTGCGATGTGAGAAAAGTCCTCCACAAATACACAGAACTTCTGGTTGCACGTTGGCGTACATGCATTGCTGAAGAGAGTCACAGGACAGAGGACAGAGAGGAGGAGAGGCCGAGGAGTCATGCTGATGGGCAAACTGCTGAAGTCTTCTGGTGGCTGAGAAGCAAAGAGAAGAGTGGGCCCTCAGGAGTGAAGATGGCTCTGGCTTAATGGACGCAGAGGCTCTGAGCTCTGACAGGAGAAATCTTCTGGGTATGATCTTGCTGGAGAAATCTGGTCAAGTCTGTCTGGATCTTAACTTACATTTTCATTTATAGCCAACAAAGGGGGCAGATACCTGAGGGAGGAGTCTGAGACAGAAACTGTTGAAGACCCATGCGACTTGTTGGGAGTTATATTGAGGATTTGCTCTGTATGTCATGACATGTGATATGCTTTTCCTGTAATTGGAGTATATGTTTTTTTTAATCATACAAAATACTCCTCTCGTGAGGCTGGTACAACTGGTATAAATCTCAAGAGCAAGAAAAAGCCTCACAATCCACATGATGGAGGAGACCTCAGGTCAACATGGAGGCCGTTCCATTTGTCAGGAGTCAAATGACTGAAGGCTGATTATATTTATTAGCAAAGATGAATGTAGATGATGACATTCAGGGGCTTTTACTTATGTGTATGTCTGCTGTCTGCATTTAGTTGTGTGATTTCATGATTTCATGTGGTTGTGGTTGAATTTTAGACGCTTCTGCTTCTTTAGACACCAGCCTGCTGAGATTTCAGTTGTGGGTTTATTTATGTGTGTCAGCAAGTTTTTGATTCTGCTACTGTGTCATGTAGTTTTTTTTTTTTTTTCATGCAATAACTTTCAATCATTGAGGTGCTTAGATAGATGTGCACACAACTGGAGGCTCGTGAAAGTATGAATATTTTAAAGAATTAACTATTTTTTATTCATCCAGTAGACTCATCCCGGACTTTTCCCACCCCTGACAGCAACTATAACAACATTATTTATTCTCTGTTTATACTTAAAATGTGCACCACTGACTGCCACTGACTGCTATACAATAACAATAACTCACATGTTCAATACTGACTTATATAATTTATAATAACTTGTGCAATAACTTACCATGCAAGACATACAGCAGTGCTATTACACTTTTATATTGTAGCCTGATGCCCATTTTTGTACATAATTTTACATCCATTTTCGTATTTCTATTTATCATTTATTTCCCATATATTGCACTTTTACATTTATATATTAGTGTTGCATATTGTAGATAAGGCCCATGCACCTTTACACACCTATTAGTTACTTATTGTTAGGCATGCACGATAACTATCGGTGCCGATAATTATCGACGCGATACTGGAAAAAATGACATCCGATAATGTTTTTTTTGTTTTGTTTTTTTGTTTGCAGATAACTACATCCAATTATAAATAGCCAACATTGCCTTGATTTTCAGTCCGTTTGTTTGCCCTGTGTTGCTGGTGCCTGCTGTTGTCAAGTGCATAAAGTCATATTGATGCGCCACCTCAAACATAAACATCACCGCCATCACTTATACTATGTACATTTTGCTGATAATACTTCTGTGCTTTTACGACACTGAATGCTGGACTTTTAGGCTACTTATAAAACCTGGGCCCCCAGTAAATCAAGTTGTATGTGATTCGGAACACAGCTGTTATTTCCTGTTTTGAAGACTGTAGCACCACAAAAAAGCAAACTGACATTTCAATTTTGAAAAAGAGGAAGTAAGGTTCTATGTGTAGGATCCAGAGAAAATGAGAATCAAGTGGGTATGAGATATTAAATAGGTTGAAGCCCTATTTAATATAGAATATGTGGTTGAAGTGAATTGTTTCTCTTTGCCTCTTTCTCATCCAGACTCAGGGAATCTCAGGCAGGAGCACTGAGCAGGAACGCAAAATTAGCGCAACATTGTAATTTAATAACAAGTCATGATGAGTCCTACACTGTAAGTTGATCTGCTTAACTGTGAATTGTCTTTTGACGTAAAGTTAAGCCTGTTATCTAAAAGCCCACAAAAAAAAAAAAAACTCTGGAGTTCAGTGACTGTGTGTCTCACTGCCAGACTCCATTAACATATTGCTTAATTTAACTGTTTTAAAAAATCTTTTCATTCTAAAAGATTATTAATGATTTATCACAAATTCTAAACAGACAGTCAGTCTGATTCTGCAAACATTCAACATTCATTTTAATGCTAATTAAAGTTTAACAGGCAAACAAAAACAGTTTGCCAGAGGCACAGGTTTAGGAGGTAACTGACCATGCTCCTGCTGCTGCTGCTGCAAATGATGATGATGCTGAGCTGTGCTGGTTTAAAACATTTTTCATTGTGTTTTCACTGATCACCACTAGATGGTAATACAGAGCAGAGCAGTGTTGAAAGAAAACACAAAAGTTAATGAGTAAAGTATTTTTTTTATTGATGTTCAAATTAAAAAAATGTTAAAATGATAATGTATACATTTCTTTAGGCTGCATAATAACCTTACAGTAGAAGCACACATATACCTTAGCAACTTTCTATTTTTGAAAAATATAAATACATTCGTGTCATGTTAATTATAAATATTGCATCAAAAAGTCACACAACATACACACTGATTCAATTCAAGTACAAAATAGAGGAAATGCGTTAAGGAATGCAAAGTAAAATAATAAAAATGCACTAAGAAATGCACAGTAGCACAGAAGTGAACACATTTCTGACTTTCACTCTGCTTACAAGTAATGTCAGGTTAAGAATTACATTGTTAGCTTGGGGACTTGCCACATCATGAGTGTGTTTTCTGGCCCAGTTCCTCCAGCCACTCCAGTACTGTGTCCAGTTCTCCTATAGCTTTGTGTGCCGCCTGGTTTATTTCCAGCTGCTCAGAGTGAAGGAGGAAGAGATGGAGCAAGAAAAGAACAGGCGATTTAATGATGAGCATAACTGTGTATAAACAATTTTCTGTTTGCTCTGCCTCTATTGAGTGAACAGGGTTTATTTAATGAAAGCTGCAGCTGTAGAGTTTGCGAGGAGCCAAATCTTTCAAGCCCATTTAGTTTGCTCAGTTAACCCTCATTAAAATGTAGTGAAGTAAATTCTGGAGCCTGACCAAAAGTGGATTTTTGGGGCCGATTTCAAGAACATTAGGGTGTAAAAAATTTCAGATGTGTATGTATCAGCCAATATTGCAATGATCCCTCAAATGTGTTGATCAAACGTGGGATATTTTACAGTTTAAAAATGAATGTTATTGCCCAAAGAGGACATCAGGTCACTGAAACAGTAAACTTTAACTGGTATTTTTAATAACTCTAATAACGATTAATAATAACTCTAATAACGATTATTATTATTATTATTATTATTATTATTATTGTTGTTGTTGTTGTTGTTGTTGTTGTTATTATTATTATTATTTTATTATTATTATAAAACACAAATACAGAAAAAAGAATATGATATATACATATATATATTAAACTTATTAAGGATAAAGAAAGATGTTGAAATTGACACAAAATGCTGCCTATAGAACTAAAAAAAAGAAAAAATAATTTGATGTTTTACATTTACTCATGGACTGTACTTAAAGCTACAGTGCGTAACTTCTACATGTCCGTAAATGTCCGTTTCAGCCAAGCCACTACTAGAGGAGATGACACAGTGCTGATTAAGCTGATCGGCTCCTCTAACATCTCGCGGTATTTTCCAATATATATCATTTTTGATTTGCTTGTCAACCGGCGACATTCCTGCGCTGGCGCACAGGAAATGACGCGCTTTACCGCACAACAAGAAGGGAGGGGGAAGAAGAGTGGAGAATCTCATAGCAAGCGGCAGAGAGCAGGTAGAAAGAGAAAGCAACATGGCGGAGAACCCAAAGAAGCGGCCGAGACACGGTTCAGAAGTAGATCCTACCACAAAGAAAAAGCCTGGACGTTTGGCTTAAGGACTATTAGCAAAGAAGGAAAGTGACGGACGGAGAAGGCAAACACGGATTTGTATTGGCATCGCTTTTCCTCGGTGGAGAGCCTTGAAGGAAGAAATTGGTCTGAGGGCAGACACGGATGTTGCCTTGCTGCTGTTGGATAAGTAAGTGACTTGGTTTCTAATTATATTATGAGTAGTATGTGTTGCTGTTACATGTACTGGACCTAGTACTTTATTATTTTCTTGGAAATGGTGCTATGAACGTAATGTAATGTTAGCAGCCTGGTGTTCGCCACGTTGTGTAGCGAGAGACAGTGGCGAGCAGTGCACGGTGTGTAGCAAGTGTTGCTCTGTGTACACAGTGTGTAGCGAGTGTTACTCTGTGTACGGTGTACACTTGGGCATACATCATATGGAAGTGTATTGTTGTATTGTATAAGTATTGTTGTAATAACGCAGAATTCCGCTAGGGCATGACAGAAGTTATGCACTACAGCTTTAAGTAAAATTGTGAGACAAATATTGTAGTTTTTACATTACTGAAGTTTATTTGAGAGCTTAAGTTACTAGATAACTTTCAGTTAAAGATTAAATTACTACAACAAAATTGAAATGATAAAAATCAAATATTATATTTGATAAGCTTATTAAAACTTAAGCTTAATAAAAACACATTGCTAAAAATTAAACCAGGTGTCCCTTTATAATGAAGTGCTGTATCTTGTTGTCATGTTTTAGATCTCTGAGTTATTGTAATGGAGTATATTACGTTGCTGTATTGGTACTTCTACTTGAGTAAAGGATCTGAATATTTCTTCCACCTGTGCATATCAAGATGCTCAGCTAAAAAATAAACATGTTTTGTAGTATTTGGGAAAAGGTTTCTCATCACTTTCCTCCAGATAACTGTTTACTTTCAAAACCTCGTTGAGTTTCAGTACACTGTTACATTTCTTGTAAGAAATGTGACTAAGTGTTAAAAAATTGTAGGACATTCAGGAACCCTGAGTAAGTAATACCTTACTGATATACTGAGGTGATATATTTAGTATAATAAAATATTCCAGATAGAATATTTGTGAATTTGAGATTAAATGTAGCACTGAAAACTACTAGAACAACTAAGATATCATTTGAAAACATGAATTACATCAGTCCAGCACCCTGTGCAGTCCACTATGAGAAGGTGGCGCATGAAGACATGTCAACATACCTTAATAAACTCAGCATGCAGGGAGTCGATTGTTCTCTGTGTTTCCTCTGCACAGTTGCAGTGCTGAAAAGATGAAAGCACAATTATTAATAAATTCATTGCTCCTTTTAATTAATGCTCATTTATTATTGAGCGGATAACTTACACATTTATGTATGTCCTTCCTGATGCTGACAAAAGCGTTGGCCAAAGCGCTAGAGCAGCGTTGATCCTGTGGCTGAGAGGAGGCGTAGTTGCCAAACACTCTCTCAACGTAGAAACGCAGCACAAGACGCACAAAACAGCACGTCTGACCGTCCTGATCGAGACACATAGAGGTCAAATTACACCAGCTTTCAGACAATCATATTACACACTTCTAAACTGCTTATAAAGCCTTTAGCCTTGTATGACTTTGGGGAGAGAAATATTCAAAATCATGAACAGAAAATCTGGATAGAAAGATAATAACCAGCGCTACAGTAGGATGACCAGGTGTCCCCTAAAGCACAGAAGGCTGTCATCACAGGGCTGTGATTGATGTCACATTGAGTCAAACTGCGCCAGGGTTTGACATTATGGCCTGATGGCCCATAGCAACAAATAATTATTCTGTGGCCCCAAAATATTCCATGTCGATGGTTCCCTGGAGCCACCAAGTTTTATTGCCATAAGTATCAATATTAATCCCTGTGCATGCACATGGGTCAAGTGCAGGTCAACCTGCTACCATCAATGCTACCCGACACCCAGCAGGGAAAATTGCAAGTCATCACAAAGTTACAAGCTATGCAGATTTAGGCAGAATATGATAAAAACTATCACAAAGAAAGGAAAATGCAGCTTGGACTGGGAAACTACTTATCTATTGTCTATTGTGTGCTACTGAATCTACCAGAGGGCAAAGCACAGAAATGTTACGGGCAATGTCCAGAATAGAAATGTTTGTTTTTTAATATGAAATTTTAGAAATTTCTGGTCACCCTATACACACTACATGGTAAAAATAATGCAGACTCACCTGAACATGCTTAATCAATGATTTGTCCAGAAGTTTTACTCCAATCTCACTGTCTCCTGCTATCTGTAATGCAAAGACCACAAACAACAAATGAGAATCTCTCATAAGTTTCCATTAACACTGTCATAAGTGGTGTTGGCTGTCAACAGTTGCTGATATTTTGGTGATGAGGTTTTTCGTTCTCTTTGTTTTTCCTTTCCATCTTGTGGCTGCTTTTTTCTTTTGCATTATTGTTACACATTTGAAGAATAACTTTCTTCCGTTATTACATGTTATAAGACAAATGTCAATAAAAGAAAAAATATCATTTTAATAAATATTTTTTTAAAAATCACCGCCTGTGTCTGCATGTTAAACTGGACGAGGTAGCTGCATTTGTTGATTTCCATGATTTGTCTTCAGTTAGTGGTAAAGAGAGGGCGTCTGTATTAAACTCACCGCATTTGGTCGTATGGTGGAGTAATATTTGCGCAGTTCATGTGTGTGAACGTTGACAGAGCAGCTGTTCAGATGCAGAGTCCGGCTCTCCACGACTTCACTCAGACAGCTGAGCAGGAGGAGCAGGCAGAGAGAGCGGCCGAGCAGCATCTTCATCATCACTGTGGTTATCTGGTGTAAAAGCTAAAAGAAACATTTTGTATGTTGAAAACCACAGTTTACAAAAATTGTAAATGATTTGTAAACAATCATTTACAAAAATGTAAAAATACAAAAAAGCGGAAAATCCACAAGTTTCAGAAGCTGGGACCAGCAAATGTTTGGTATTTTGCTTAATAAATGACAAAATAAATAATTATAACTAAATTTATGTTGTTAAATTAATATTATAGTAAAAGATTCACCTGTATGCATTTAGAGGATATGAAATATTTTTAAAATGTCATGATATTTGTACATATTCTCTCATGATGTTTCAAAATCTCAGGCAAACTATTGTTGTTACCCACCACCACCCTGACCCCGACCAGCACCACCTGTGTCTACACTCACCTGCGTGTGTGTCACTCAGAGGAAGAGTCCTGGGAATGATGTGCCTCTGTGTCTCCATGCTGTCTCCTTTTATAGTGGAGTGAGGGGGGTTTTCACCAGGTATTGCACAGCTACACACACACACACATGCACCTGTACATGTACATGTACATGCACACTGGTTAGTTTACAGGAGAAGGAAGTGTGTTGCAATTAGAGGAACTTTCTCAATACCTGATTAGAAGAAAGGTAAAAGGAATGATTAAAGATTTCTTCCTCCTGATGTGCGGCGCGTTCATCGAAGGAAAAAAAGCCTGTGCTGTCGGTGATGTGCTGGTTAATTATTTCATGAGTCATTCACCAGATCACAGTGCCGTCATTCCTCTGCAGCATTCGTTTATGCAGCTCTGTGTTCCTCATTTAAAAATACTCATTACATCATTTGGCAAATAATCTTTTAAAATGTGTTGTTCTATTGCTTTAGAGTAGGGGTTCCCAAACTTTTTCATGATGTCACAGTGAGGTTTACCTTTGACCTTTTGGATGTAAAATGTCATCACTTCATCATTTTATCCAGAGTCCAGAGCAAATTTCCATGTGGGACAATAAAATATAGCTTACCTCACTCGAGGACCGTTGTTGGTCCTGGACCCACGTTTTTACACTGAAAGAAGTGTGTGTTTTGCAGCAATAGCAATTGTCTTTATGTTTTCACAGACATCACTGTGTCTGCTCTCAAATGAGAGTGTTTTAACTTTAATTTGCATTTTATGAAAGTTGGAAGAAAAAACAATAAATGGGGTTGGCTGTTTTGATTGACTGGAATTTA
Organism: Lutjanus campechanus; assembly: GCA_027495735.1. Lineage (NCBI taxonomy): Eukaryota > Metazoa > Chordata > Actinopteri > Lutjaniformes > Lutjanidae > Lutjanus > Lutjanus campechanus. Next base: position 68,758 of record JAJHUR010085715.1, on the reverse strand, counting down.
CAATGATTCTACATAGTTTGATCATTAAAAAATATCATTTTTTCATGTTTATTTCAAGCTTATACAATTGTCCTTCCCTACCTTTAAGTTAAAAAAAACTAATAATAACTCAGCTAACTCAGTGCAACAAAATGCAAAAGAAACACATAACGAGCATCGCTGACTGACTATAAAGGCTTTATTATCCTCAAACCTAAAATAAAAAAAAATAGCACTCAGAGGGGATTCCTTAAGACTTGTGCATCTATTGTGGGAGTGGGAGGGCTGGGGAACCCCAGCTCTAGCTGTTCAGCTCTATACTGGAAATAAAACCTCCTCCAGCAAAGTGTAAGACATAACCCCCCTCGTCTTCCTTGAGAAGCACTTTCTCTGGCAGTGACGGCATCACTCCAGTCAGACGAGTCCTGATTGGAAACACCTACCGGACCTGCTCACCTGCTTGTTTGGCCAATTTCTGATGACTGCAGAAAATTTACTTGCAATGGAAAGAACTGAGAGCAGGGAAGTCCAATAGAAACAAGAATAACCTGTGTTCATTGAAATATAGGAAGTCAGCAATAGAATCCATTGCAATTTGCAATAACTTTAAATAAGGAAGTGCAAAATTTCCACATTTCCCTCAGAGAGGTGTAGGCCTACATGTCAGCGTCTGTAGTAAAAATAGCTGACAGCACTTCCCAGCTCTGGAATGCTACCTTTTGCTTGTTCCTAACCACTAGAGGTCGTCACTAAGCTTTTTGAGCATGGAAAAACTTCTTTAACAATCCAGGTCACGAGTCCCTGTCTGTAGCACTGCTTGAAAATATATCAGCCACTGCTCTAAGTTATTCCTGTTCATATAATAATCTCACTTTTTCTACAGTCTCAAAAGATTTCAAAGCAAAAAGAATCATTAATTGAAAGGATGTTGAAACTGTAGGGATTTAAGTAACTCTGAATTGATCATTTAAGTAGAATGCACATGATTTACAAAAAGTTCATATTACGCAAAAATAGTTTAAAATAAATTATTTTAAATTTTAAAAGCACAAAAGTGAAGAAAATCCAACTGGCACTCAACAGGACTCCATATTTGAAGTATTTTTAAGTTGGTAGAACATCTAAACAATTTTTCATGTTTCAGTTTTTAACTATTCATTACAATAAATTAATTTGAGCATTTTTTTTGTTTGTTTTTTGTTTTTTGTTTGTTCTTTTACAGTGTATGATAGGTAAAATGAAGCCAGATAGATTGGTTTTTACTGCATTTTATAGTTTTCTGACGTTTCCTCACTTTTATCTTTAGATGGCAGGTCAGCAGTATCCCACACAGAAGCGCTCTACATCATCTGAAAGCTGGGAAGCTGAGGATTAATTTGAGATGCAGCTCAACATTGTATCAACTTTTTCTAGTCATAATAAATGTAGTAAACTTGTTGCAGCAATTTCTGGATTGATTCCATTTATTGGACAGATTTGGTGCACAATTTAATCATCTCTGACCATTCAGAAATTGATAAAAAAAAAAGATCAAAAATCCCCTCAAATGACACGTGAAGACACCAAGACTTTGAGAAACACCATAGAAAATTTTATTCTGCGAAAAAAGTTTGACATTTGGCATTTGATGTTTCTGTAAGAAATGTATTTTTCAGGCACTGGACGGTGAGTACTTCTGTTTTGGGGATTGCTCAGAAACCACCTTATTGTTAACAAACCTCTATAGGAAAGCCATACATCCTCTGAATGCCCCAGGTCTCTAGTTTGTGGTTGTGGAGTTTCATGATTCCTATTCCTGTTCAAACAGAACAGGGTTTGTACCATGTGCTTGCTGATTCCTTAGGTCTTCTAGTTTCATATGATACCAGTATCCTCAGTCTATATGAGCCTGTTGCAGCCTACAGTGAATTTATTTATGAATTTACTTTTACACTTTTATTGTTTTGATCATATACAGTGCTTAACAAATTTATTAGACCACCACCCAATGTAAGGTTTATGCCACAGCTGCCCTAAATTAACAACATTGGTAATTACCAAAATCATTTTTATGTTTCTGTAATGGTTAATAGGCTACACCAGTATGTTGAGGCTCTTTGACTGAAATATTTTTAATGCTAAAATATAATTATTATTGTTAACCATGAATTTTCAATTTTACTGTTTTACAAAAAGAAAAAATAGTAAAGCACATTATTATTTCTTGATTAAGATGCCAAATTATAGTTAATTACTTGCATTCCTGAACAGAACAGAATTGTTTTAGTGGTTGAATGTTATGCTTGATTAATTTCTGACTTCTCAGAGAAAGCCAGTGAGCCGGCTCAAATTTGGGTATAAAAAGGTGAATTCAGTTTGAAATTCCTCATTCCTGTTCAAAATAGTACAACGTTGAGAGCTCACTGAAAATGAAAGAGTCTGCATTAAAGCACTTCATGATGCTGGATGGTCTCTGAGACAAATAGGGAAAGACAGTGTCCTCACAGTGTGGGTCAAGTATGCTTTGGAGTCAGTTGCCAAGACTGGTACTTCCAAAATGTGCCAAGGAAGAGGCAGGAAACAAAAGTTAACTGAAGCAGATGTCAGACACCTAATCTAAAAAAAAATCTCAAAAATCTAATATGCCATTTAAATTGAATTAAACATGACGCATGCTCAAATGGCCAAAGAAAAAGTTTTATTTTCTATTATTTGTACAAAGCTTCTTTATACAGAAGAATAATATACAGAAGACTAAGAGAATGAAAAGAATAAAATGACATTTTTACATGGAGTACCTTGAAAATCACAGGCACATGTGGGACAGTTTCAACTACATGGTAGTTATGTTTTAAACTGGTTCTTCTGACATCCACTGCAGGTCTATTTGTTGTCTTTGGTGGATAGTGAACATAACTACCCTCCATATATCTGTAGCATGTCTGTCAATGTACCTGTATTTTCAGGCTATACTCATTTTTTGCATTGTAATTTAATAAACAACAAAGGACTGATAAACTGTAACAAAAAAAACCTAACCCTAAAAGTCTGTATATCCACTCTTCATGTTCTTGAATCTGGCAATGATGAAACTTAAAAAGCTTGAACTATTAAAGTTTACAGTTCTTCCATTTATTTGGAGTTCCACAGTAAGTACGGTTGGATATACCTTGTGCTTCACTGAGCATGTTTTGTCTTAAATTCAGTTTGTACTGTGTGTATATATGTGTTGTTCGTGATTTGCGTGTGTGTGTGTGTGTGTGTGTGTGTGTGTGTGTGTGTGTGCGCGTGTGTGCGTGTGTGTGTCTGTATGGGTGTCTGTGTTGGTGTGGGTGCGTGCCCTGAGGGCCTCTTGGCACGGTTCTCCTACATGACAATAGAGCGGAGGTGTCTGAAGCACATGATGACATCCAGCGGGATGGGGGGGCTGAGGTGATTTCCATCCAAACGCAGGTACCTGATGCAGCAGAGCAGGTAGTTAACTTAATGCCATCACACTGACATAATGACATAATTATTTTCTTCCTATATACTTCCTGTCAAAGGGAGTCATTGTAGGCCTGCCTGTTTGTATTGCTGAGTGCCAAGATGTGATGTAAGGTGACGTACCTTAGTCTGGGCACCAGGCTGTCGTCACTCAGGTCGGCCTGCAGGCTGAATGGGCAGAGCTGGGTGCCATTGATACCTGTCAGGAAAACGCACACTCATGAACATCCAGTGCTCAAATGTTGTTTTCCTTCAAACAAGCAGGAAGTTAAAAAGCTGAAAGCTGAATGGGATTATTTTACTTTAGCATTTAAAGGCACAATAGACACATCCTGCCACTAAGGGTCTCTCTCACATTAAAACAGCAACAGAAGACATAGTTTGATTTTGTAATGATGTAGGATCATGGGAGCTGTTTTTTTCATTGTTAAAGTTCCCATAAAGTCAAAGTTAATGTTACATGTTTTTATCACATATGTATTGTGTTATGCTTCACCTATATGCCAGTATGTCAATATGTCTTTTTCTGTATAACGTCCAACGAAACCCCTTCTCGCTTATGACAAGGAAGGAGAATATATTTATTCACCAGATTTGAGAGTTTCAAGGGAACAGGCCACACAGTGCAAAAACACAACTTAATAACTTTATTTTATTGATTTGGTTATGTTCTGGTTTCCCCTCTGATGTCCTCCAGCTGCTCAGCTTCTCACTCGCTTATTTAATTAGAGGGATTCTTGATGGACAGATAGCTTTAGCTTGCTTACTTGCTAAAGTAGCTAACCGTAACCATTAGCTGCCATTAACGGGCAACAGAGCCAGGCTCAGCAGCCTCCCAGTGAACCCAGTAGGATGAACACAGCTTCTGAGAGTTTCCTAATGGAAAGATAGCTTTCTTGTTGCTAAGGTAAGTTAGCTAATCTCTAACTTCTGTTAGCTCTATCACCCTGACTCAGCCAGGAGTCAAGCTTAGGGAGAAAATCATCTTACCCAGTTTTAAGTCACATTCACTGACTTCCTTCCTTGCTCACACTGATGTATCTGAAGTATTTCATGTTTCCCTGGAAGTTGTAGAAACTAGTGGCTAATAGGAACTGCACTGTTACCTTGAATAAATTAGGGATTTATCTGTTTGAACAGTGTTGGCAATTATTATTATTATTATTATTTATTATTATTATTTGAGATACTGTAAGTGCACAATTAAACAAAATATGTAGGTCTATATACTGTAGGTCTATCATATTTATACATTTTAATGCATAAAATTTTATGTGGAAAACTCTAATATCTGCGTCGTATATAGCCCTTTGCTTTGAAACAGCAGAGAGACTAAATAAAAAAGACTTGAATCTGTTAAGCAAGTTCAAGCAGTATAAAAGGAATAAAACAAATGAGGGTAAATAAATCAGACAATACAACAAAGAGAAATTAATAAAAGATAATTATCATGGAAATGGCTCACATTATGATTCACTTCTGAAGGGTGATTTAAAGCATGTTTTGACTGTCAGCAAAGACTTGTTCAGCTTTAGTCTTGACACAGAAATAATAACAGAGCTGCCTGAAAAGCAGTTTGCTGGACTGAATATAAACATAAACCAGTCTATGCAAGTCACACAATCAGAGGTATTTTTATGAGTTAGTCTTGGTGCTAGTGTCCATATACTACAAGATAGTGTGGCTAACTCTCAAACGATTCTTCACATCTGAGATACATGGAATTGTGTGATCATTTTTATGGTATAACATTTATTTCAGATGTCTTTATTTTGAAAAACAATTTGGGGAAACTATATACAACAGTGTATCAGGTCATCATTATCATAAATTTCATCATGTTTCAACAGAAAAAGCTTAGTGCTTGTTTAACAAACTGTGTGTCAATAATATAATAGTTAAGCATGGCAGCTCAAAGTACTACTACACAATTATCAGGCATGGAGTGACATTAGAATTCTTTTTGGGGTAATTTTTCCGGTCACCTGAGAGATGTAACTGTAATATTCACTCTACTTATACTTGTATTTTAGTCACTGATTCCAGGGGGAATTACCTAGGTGTTTAAATTGCTAGATGTTCAATGTCATGGACACTGACTTTACCTGTCCTTGGTGTTGGGTAGGTTTTGTGTGTTGCAGTGGTTCCCAAACTTTCCCTGGCATTCAGAGCGAAAAAGTTCAGCCCCCCAACCCCACAATTAATATCACTTATGAAAAACAATATGGGAAGCAACTGATAAAAAAAATGATTCAAGTTGGAATTTAGTGAAACAAACGTCAGCAACATAACATCAACAGACTCTGGTTTGTTTATTTTCCCCACATAATTCATATTCATTTAACTTTACAACCCCCCCCCCCCCCCCCCCCCCC